>ML821022.1:80328-98354 GCA_009831015.1 Picea engelmannii | reverse complement strand
TGGGATCTTGGTTATTCTTTGTGGTAACTCTCTCTTGTGCGTTACCTTGGTAGAGGTGCACTACTCTTGTATGGTGTTGTTGTTGTTGTTGGGGTGGTATTTCTAGTTGGATCTTTAGCTAGCCATTATGCTAGGGTTTATCTGTTGGTTCATGATAGGACTTGTTTGGATGCAATCTCTCTAAGAAATACTGGCTAGGTTTTTCCCCCATTTGGGGTTTTCCCATGATAAATTGTTGTTTCTTCTTGTGCTTGTTACTGTTGCTCTTATTTTCAGTACATGATATAAATGCTAATGTGGAAAGAAGATCTAAATATACTGGTAAACCTAATTGTTCTGTAAATTTAATGAAAAACTAAAAGGATCTTCCTTCTAACAATTGTTTTTCAACAAGTGATTCTATTTTAGGAGAGTCTATTTTGAGTAAAGGAGGGGTGGGGGGGGTTATCATTTCTTGCATATGCCAATTGAGGTCTAGAAAATGGGATAGAGATTTTGTTGAAGATGCTTAGTTTGGTGAATTAGGCATTGGATTGGATTATATAAAACATGTTTCTCAACCTTCAATAGGGTGGGAGTGCTTCTTGAAGAATGCATAACTAAATGCCACAAGGGAGATATAGCAAGGTAAGAAGAAATCTATAATTGTTGTCCTTAGAGCATGATATAACTCCTACAAGGGTTTAAAACAATAATCTCATATTTAAATGTAAAGGGTCTAGGCAGTCCTCGAAAAAAATTGGTCGTTGCTCATCTAGTTGAATTACACAAGGTGGATATAGTTCTTCTCCAAGAGAGAATGGGGTCACTGAATAAAAGGTTATTGATAGTATTGGGAAGGTTTTAAGGGGTTGGTAATTCTCAACTATAAATGTTATTGAGAAGTTAGGAGGCCTAACTATAGGTTGGACAAAGTCAATTTTGCTTCTTTTACTTCAAGTCTCTAGACAAAATTATTAATCAAGGATTTCGAGCTAGGGCTTTTGGTGGTTCATTTGTATAGGCCTTAAGATAATAGAAAGGTATTTTGGGATGAATTTTTCGCACAACGACAAAATAAGGAGCAATGTGTAATCATTGGTGGAGACTTAAACTTTTCGTTGAGCAGTGCCAATGCTTGGGGAGACTCTACCCTTCCTAGCCATCATATTTCTTTAGAGACAAGACATAGGAGGCTAGTCTCATAGATCTTGTACCTACTAAATTAATGCCTACCTAGAAGAATGATAGAATGGATGAGGCTGGGATATCTAAGAGACTTGACAAGTTCTTGATTTATGACTCTTTGGTTCATTAGATTGATAGAGCTAGATCATGGGTGGACTTTGGAGAAGGGTTAGACCATTCTCCGATCTTTACTCAATTGGAAAATCAAATTGATAAACGAGCAAGTCCTTTCAAGTTTAATCCCATGTGGTTGGAGGAGCAAGATTTTTAGGTGTTGATCAAGAGGGAATGGGTGCCTTTCAAGAGTGATGTGAGGGGGATCACAAGCTTTCAGTTAGCATTTTCTTTAAAGAACTGAATTAAGTTGTGGTCTCGTGGGTCTCATAAAAAAGGAAAAGTGTGGACATGGATTTGAAGGAAGTGGAAAAGGAGATTTATGAGATATATGAACAAAATGATTCTTGTATATTTGGGGAAGAGGGCAAGTCAATATTGAATGAGAGGAAAAGAAGAAGTCAAAATTACTTGAATAGAGAAAAGTTGAGTGGACGATGAAGAGAAAGGAGATGAGAATACAAAATTCCTTACAACTATGGGGAAATGATTAATACCATCTAAGAGACGCAATGTGAGGAGGAGAACTCTGTTAGGATCTTTTCCAAGATTGTTGATCTAGGGGTCAAATTATTTCAAGATGTTTATTAAGAGCCTGAACAAACAGACATTGAGGAAATTTTTAACTTGACTACCTACTTTCTTAGCTTTGTTTATGAGGAAAATAATGATATATTAATGGAGGAAGTGTCATAGGAAGAATTGAAAATAGATTCTAACCTCATTAAAAAAGAATAACAGTCAAGGCCAAGACAAGTGGATGTCGGAGATGTTCCAAAGATTTTATATTTGTTTGAGGAGGACTTGTTCAGAGTTATTGAGGAGGTAAAGAATAGTGGGTAGTTTTTAGGAGCCTTAAAAGCTACATTTATGGCACTCTTTCCTAAAAATAATAAGGCAAACTCATTTGAAGGTTGTAGGCCAATTTGCTTATGCAATTCTATCTATAAAATTATTTCAAATATTTTGGCTTTACGAATAAAAAATATTTTTTCAAAAGTTATTTTGTAGGGGCAGTTTGGTTTCCTAATAAGCATGTAGAATTATGAGGCTATTGGGGATGCCTGGGAGGGTCTTCACACAATTACAACAAAGATCCATCCTGGAATGGTTTAAAATCTTGTTTTATCAAAGCCCTATGATAGAGTTGGTTATATTTGAAGTCAATGCTTTTGCATGTGGGGTTTATTATCTGCACGGTTAGATGCATTATGGGGTGTATCTCTTCTGTTAGTTTTGTAGCTCTCATCAATTGTTACGCATACAATTTTTCAAGCCTACTAGAGGGATAAGGTAGGGGGTCTCTCTTTCCCCTTTGTTTTTCTTCTTACTGCAGAAGGTTCAAGTAGAGCTATCGAGAAAGAAAAAAGACGGTGTCATTACTGGTGTTATAAAAGGGGGGTTTTTGCATTTAACTCATTTGATGTTTGTCGATGACATTATTTTGTTCAAAAATGATAGTTGGGGGGATGCTTCTTGATCCAAAAATCCTTAGACACCACTTATTTCTTTACAGTATATACATGCAACATCTAACTCGATTCAGAATAATTTCTGGATCGCATTGAGGTGATTTGCAGAAAAATGATGATATGCTCTTTATCCAAAAACTGATAAAATGATGATTAATTTGCAGAATGATGAGATGACACAAAAAAAAATAAAAGAACTCAAATTACATATGTAGATGACATATATTACTTTATCTGCAAAATCCCTTCAAATAGTATGATTGTTCTCCATCATCTTAAAACATCAATTACATTACAACACGAGCTTACAAAAATCCATTTTAATGGACTCTCTTTAATTCCACTACTCAAAGCAATAAAATGAATTCACCATTATAATCCTTGCGAAATTATGAGAAATTTGACTATAAAGGCGACCAAATTCCAAACTGGCTCAAATTCACCCTCTTTACACACTAACCGATGCACTGTGGCGCTCATTAATGGCAATTTGGACTAAGAATTTTGCAAATGACCTCTAATCATAAAATAGAATTCAAATTCATACTCCTTGCGAAAAATCGTGAAAACAAGTATAAAGCTGCCTATGTTTGGACAATATACCTCATGGCACACTTTTCTATGCAATGCCAAAACTTGGCTTTTCCCGCATGTACTTCTATGTAGTTTGTACCTCAGGATTTGTGCTTGCATTGGAAATTGCACTAGCTTTGGGATCTATGTCCTCTGTCCATGTGAAAGCATTAGAACTTGTGCCATATAAATAGGGCGAGGGTTGGAACTGAACCCTAACCCCCATCCGAAATAATGGATAAGTTAATGTCAATTTTGGCGAAACCTTTGTTAAACGTGGCGCCCATGGTGCAACGATTAAGTGGTTGGTTTGTTGGATGGTAGGTCAGAGGGATAAATCCCGCCAAACTCCATTTGTTTCGTGGCTTGGTTATATTTAAATGTTGGCAGATATACCATATGGTTATACATACAGTTGGAGGCATATAGTTTTAATGCCCCGTGGATCTCAGAACCAGCTATATGATATACCATGTGACTGCAAATTATGGATCGAGGGCTTAACCCTTGGCCCTATTTCCCAACCATTCACACCTTACACAAATTTAAATACATTTGAGACCATATATATATAAATTTCCATTGTGTGGTCTATTGGTAAGGCACTTGGGTAAGGTTATGGTAGGTCATGGGTTCGACCCCCGTCAACTCCCATAAAATTTAAATATATATAAACCATAATTAGCCAATGGGAGGCCACCACATGGCGATCTCTAATTGATCTATCCCTTGCCGCGTGTCAACACATAACTGGTCCGCTTGGTTTGTATGATCTGCTCAATCACCTGAAAACTTGTGTGCCATGTCACATGTATGATCATGTGCCATGTCACCTTTATGATCATGTGCCACATGTCACCCTTGCAGTGGTGACACATGTCACCTTTGACTTGAACTTTGACCGCTCATAACTTTTGCATATGAACTCCATTTGAATTTCCCTTTGCGCCGTTAGAAATTTATCACCAAACTCTATGCAATGATGTTGTTTTCTTGATCATTTGAGACGGTCTAATTTTGCGCTTTTATGGATCCCCTGGGACCTCTGTGAGCATTCCAGATCCTCCTAGACCTCTGTGAGCATTCCTTAGATCCTCCTGGATCACACCTTCCCACTGCAGAACTTTGGACCTCCAAAAAAATATATATTCAACAACTTAGTGATGATAACTCACTCTTCCATCTTATCGAATCTTCTGGAACTCAGTCTTCATCTTGGATCTTTGGTCCTAGGTATTATATCAATGTACATCTTTCTGCTACTCTAGAACATGGCTCTGACTCTAGCCTCTGGCACAATCACTAATATCTCTGGTTTTGCCTCATAGATTGCCTGACAACAAAAAGTCATGTTCACTAAATCTCTGCAATACTCGTATCTTGTATTCAACATCCATTCCCATCTCATACATTTGAAGATAGTCTATCTCAGTCAATATGAAACCAAGTCGAATTTTGATCTATGCCTTTCCCTTTTGGACTCGTTGTTCTTGTACTATTGATGTATCTGTAGGAGTTTCTGAATTAATTACCTGTCCATTACTCTCCCACCTTGGAAACAACTTGATCTGTATGGTTATCATCTGTACCTGTCTTTCTTCTGTTCAAGGTATACACCCACACGAACATGACATAGTATTTAAATATGCTTATAACATGCACCTTTATGCCTCTTATTACTGAAGATGATTATTTTTCCTTTACCAGCTCTAGGAAGTTTCGTATTACATTGATGCACTTTTTGCTTCCAATCTACATGCTCCAACTATCTGCATCCTTTTGTTTCTTCGCCTTCTGTTCGTCATAATCAAGAATGTTAACTTAGACAATTCAATCCATATGTATTCCTTTAGTTGTTTACAAGACATTACAATTGTCTATACTGTTTTCTAAGCTTTAGAAATCTTTATAACAAGATTCCTCTCACTTTGAAACAAAGTGGCTATATAGAAATCCTTTTTGCAAGATTCCTCTCACTTAGAATGAAGCAACTTTATAGAAATTTATTTAATGAGATTCCTCTCACTTATAACAATATGTAAGGTGGCTATCTAGAAATCCTTTTAACGACATTCCTCTCACTCTTAACATCATATAAGGTGGCAATATAGAAACTCTCTTACATAATTTCTCTCACTCTTATCAACATATAAGGTGGCAATATATAAATTTTACAGGGTACCTCTCACTCTTATAATTTACAATGAGTGGCTTACAAGCCTTCTAATAGACTTTAGAAGATATCCACATATGCATATCACATTTACAATGAATTTTTTATATGGTTTACTTATGGACTCATTCTTCCCATTGTACTGGGAGGAATCTCGCAACTTCCCACCTTTGACAATGCCTCTCACGTTGATGTTGAATCTGATATTGAATCTAATGCTAAATCTAAGAAACCATTATACCAAACTATAGGCCTTCCCAGTAACCTATATAACCATTCCTTGCGAACACCAAGCACTATTTTTGTGTTTGGAGCAACTTCCCTTGAATACACAAGTACCTGGCCATTCTGAAATGAAATTTCATAGGCTTCATCTTCAAATGCTGCAACTGAGAGTAGGTTTACCCTTAAGTCTGGAACACATAACATATGCTTGATTCCCATAAATCATCCCAACTCAAGCTGGAATCTTACATATTTATACCCTCTTATTGCTTGTCTGGTGTTAGTTCCAGATCCTACATAACAATCTGTGTCAAACTTTGAGAAAGTCAAGAAAACTGATCTCATCCCGGTCATGTGGTGAGATGAGCCATTGTCCATGAACCATTCCTCGATGTCTTCATATATCACTTTTCCAAGACCAACTATTAGGAAGTATTCTTTCTCAAGTTTGTCAGTAAGACCATTAACTTCATCTGGAGTTACTTGTCTTCTTGCAAGTGCCTTTACATCTTTCCTATTATACTTCAAACATAAGTGTGGGTAAAGTGTCCAACACTCCTCGATCTAATGTCCACTCTTACCACAATAAGAGCAGAGTGTCTTGTTCCCGTCTTGGAACCACGATCCCTTCTTATCATTCCCCCTTTTCCTTTGCTTCGAGAAATGATCTTTCTTGTTAGACTTCTTCTTGGAGGGCTTATCTTGCACAGATTGTCTTCTTCGACACTTCTCCACATCATGGTTACTTGTTCCACAGGAAGAACGTGGATACTTAGACCATTTACCAGTGGGAAAAGTTTTCAGTCCCTTTCTTACATGCACATCTTTCTTTGGAGATGTCTTACACATGTTACCTTTCTCTGGACTGGAAGGTAAATCTAACTATTTACGAAGGACCTCTTCATCTGAAGTTCTCCTTGCTTCAGTTCTCCTTGATCATTCTCCATCTTGACGAGAAAAAGAATAACACGAGGAGTCATTTTTCTCGATCATGCCTTTTGAAAGATGCAGTCCCTGTTGCATCAGAGACTTTACATTCTTAGCCTTCCAATCTTCATGGATTGGTATTGATGGTGCCATTACTTGGTTCCCGATCTGCAACTTTCTTTCTAATTCATGAAAAATACCTTTATGGAATTCCTCATGACATATCAATCGATCTTGCAGCCTCTGCTTCTCTTCCTCAAGATCTTGTAACTGCATTCTTAACTCAGAATTATCCTTCTGGATTTGTCGATTAATGTTCTTCTGTGGCCTCAACTTCATGAGAGATTTACTCATCTTGTCCTCTTGATAAGAGCCTTCAAAATATTCACCAACTAAACTCTTGAATCTCATGTCACATCAGCAACTTGTAAATGCACTTCAAAACTAGCTCTGATACCACTTGATTCGAAAATTCTTAGACATCACTTATTTATTTACAATATATACATGCATCATTTAACTTGATTTAGAATAATTTATTGATCGTATTGAGGTGATTTGCAGAAAAATGATGATGTGATCTTTATCCAAAAACTCATAAAATGATGATTAATTTGCATAA
The DNA here is from genome assembly GCA_009831015.1 of Picea engelmannii. Taxonomy (NCBI): domain Eukaryota; kingdom Viridiplantae; phylum Streptophyta; class Pinopsida; order Pinales; family Pinaceae; genus Picea; species Picea engelmannii. The sequence continues at coordinate 91,081 of ML821022.1, read as the reverse complement.
TGATGAGAATACAAAGAAAAAAACAAAAGAACTCAAATTACATATGTAGATGCCATATATTACTTTATCTGCAAAATCCTTTTAGATAGTATGATTGTTCTCCATCATCTCAAAACACCAATTATATTACAACATGAGCTTACAAAAAGCCATTTTAATGGACTCTCTTTAATTCCACTACTCAAAACAAGAAAATGAGTTCACCATTAGAATCCTTGCAAAATTATGAGAAATTTGACTATAAAGGCAACCAAATTCCAAATTGGCTCAATTTCACCCTCTTTACACGCCAAACAATGCACTATGGCACTCATTAATGGAAATTTGGACTAAGACTTTTTACAAATGACCTCTGATCATAAAATAGACCTCAAATTCATACTCCTTGCGAAAAATCATGAAAAATGAGTCTAAAGTTGCCTATGTTTGGACAATATACCTTATGTCACACTTTTCTATGCAATGTCAAAACTTCACTTTTCCTACACATACTTCTATGCAATTCGTACATCAAGATTCGTGCCCACATTGGATAGTGTTCCATCCTTGGGATATGTGTCCTCAATTTGTGTGCAAGCATTGGAACTTGTGCATATAAATAGGGCATAGGTTGGAACCAAATCCTAGCCCCCATCTGAAATAATGGGCAAGTTAATGCTAATTTTGGTGGAATCTCCATTAAATGTGATGCCCATGGCACAACTATTAAGTTGTTGGTTTGTTGGATGGGAGGTTGGGGGGATCAAACCCTGTCAACCTCTATTTTTTTCGTGGCTTGGTTATATTTAAATGTTGGCGGATATACCATATGGTTATACATATATGCAGAGGTATATTTTTAATGCCCTGCGGATCTCGACACCAGCTATATGATATTTCGACTATAAATTATGGGTCGAGGGCTTAGCCCTCAGCCCTATTTCCTGATCATTCAAACCTTACACAAATTTAAAGACAATTGAGACCATATATATATTAAGTTCCATTGTGTGGTCTATTGATAAGGCACTTGGGTAAGGTTATGGGAGGTCGCGAGTTTGACCCTCGTCGACTTCGATAAAATTTTAATATACATAAACCATAATTGGCCAATGAGAGGCCGCCACGTGGTGGTTTCTCATTGTTCTATCCCTTGCCACGTGTCAACACATAATTGATCCACTTGGTTTGTACGATCTACCCAGTCACCTGCCAACCTATGTGCCATGTTGTTATGATCCAAATACTCAAAATATCATAAAATAACAAAAGTACACACCATGTACAAAATGTCAATGTGGAGCACAACTCCAATGTAGATAAGTTACATAATAACTCCTTAAAGAATAGGGGAACCCCCTCCAAATAACCAATTACCTTTCATACTTCCCCCATTTCCCCTCAATAATGAATAAATGATCTCTTATATATAGTTATTCACACTTGCACATGAGGCCCCTTTATCACTATGCTGACCCTATTACATATGTATTTACACATTACATGTACATTTAGGCCCATATATGCCCCCACTTGGGATCATATCATATACATTTATCCATATATATGCTCCCCTTGGGTCATAACATAGTACCCTCCTTCAAAAAGCTTTGTCCTCAAAGCTTTGCATTTAAAGGCTTCACATTTGATTAAATCAATAATATGATTTTCTTATGTTCCCGCTTTCCTCATTCCATGGTTGATGATCTATCCATCCAAAATCAATTCTTTTCGGTCTTAATCCTTGGTGTCTAGTTGTTGAATAATTTTCTTTCCTTTGATTCCATGTATTTTTGTTGAAGCTTCTCCAATTTGCAGTCGTTGTTGGTCTCTGATAATAGCTTCTTGAAGAGTAGTTTGGTGATGCCTTGTTCCATGAATATCGACAAGTATTCCATCTTCTTCCTTCATAATGTTGATATCGTCCTTCTTGTCTTCCTTGAAATGCTTCTTGGTAATGAGGGTGTCAATATGGTTTCACATTTGATGGTCTTCCTCCACTCTGCACATGTATTTCATCTATCTTCTTTTCAACGACAATGGAATCCTCGATCATCTTTACTTGGTCTTTGATTACTCCGACCTTCGAGATAATACCATCATATTTGGCATGTACATCCTCTAGATGGAGTTCAACTTCTTCAAGTATATTCTGTTGACCTTCTTGAATCTTGTCTTCTTTCTCCTTTTGAAGCTGTAATGTGATCCCATCTAACAAATTTTGACGTCCTTCTTCCATTCTGACTTGTATTTCTGATTTTACCTTATCAATATTTAAGGATTCCTCAACCTTCATGCAAATTTCATCTTCCAATCTTCTGGTAGATTCTTCATCCAAGATCCTTCTTTCTTCTTGATTTTGACAATTCTTCTTTTCTTCTTTCAATCTCTTGACCTCATCCAATAGTTTTTTATTATGGTTTTATAATCTACATATCTCTTCATCTTTATTTTTCAAATCTTCCCTTGACTCATCATTTTCCCACTTTGATTTACTATTATTTTCTTGCTTTAAGTTCTTAACCTTTTTAACGAGTGATTCATTAACCCCCTCGTTAAATGTATATTATATGACCCCAATGGCGGGCATATATGGGCCTGAATGTACATGTAATGTGTAAATACATATGTAATAGGGTTGGCCTAGTTATAAATGGGTCTCATGTGCAAGTGTGAATAGCTATATATAAGAGATCATGTATTCATTATTAGGGGGAGGTATGAAAGACAATTGGTTATTTGGAGGGGGTTCCCCTATTCTTTAAGGAGTTATTGTGTAACTTATCTATATTGGAGTTGTGCTCCACGATGACATTCTGTACATGGTGTGTACTTATTTTATTTTATGATATTTTGAGTATTTGGATCATAACATTTGGTATCAGAGCTCAAGGTCTTGGGGTTTCACTGCTACACCTGAGACACCTTGGCATTTTCGCTATAACTTTTTTTTCTATGGTGTTTCAGAAGGAACCCCTTGGAGGATATTTATTAGATGGATTAGGTAAAAATTTCAGCTCCGGAGGCCTTATACTTTCAGAGATATAGCTTGTGTAAGATAGGGTTATGAAATCATCCCAAATTTCGTCATCTCGAAATTTTCCCTATAATTTTTTTTCTGTAACATTTCAAACCCTGAAATCTGGAGGATATTCATAGAAACTATTTAGGTGTCTGTGATAAAATTTTTAGATTCAGGGTCATCCTAATTTTGTATATACACCCTATGTAAGATAGGGTATTTCACTAGTCCGATTGACTAGTCTCAAACAAGTGTTCTAGGTAAAACAACCTTAATGTCTTCATAGAGGATCCAAATTGAGTGAGAACCATTTCATTGAACAATGGACATGCAATAGTATTTCTGGTACATTTTTCAAAAATTTATATCAATTATTGTGCACAGGGCATGTTGTTCAAGTGATCTCTCCTAGAAAAACCAAACATCATTAAGGTGTGGGGAAGTTACCATAAATTCCACTTGGCACATCCAATTTTGGTCAGACCCGTGGCATTGTAGAGAAGAAATTTCAGAGTACTACATGTCACAATTTCATACTAACAAGGGCCGAAATTGCAGAGATACATCAAAAGTAAGGTCGGCTAGGAGGACATGCTCCAAATCAAGGTTTCCAAGGTATGTTGACTTAAAACTTTCATAACTTTTGATTGGAATGTCCGATTGAGCTGATTGGAAACTCCAAGACATTGAGCTTTGATACCAAATGTTATGATCCAAATACCCAAAATATCATAAAATAACATAAGTACACACCATGTACAGAATGTCAACATGGAGCACAACTCCAATATAGATAAGTTACACAATAACTCCTTAAAGAATAGGGGAACCCACTCCAAATAACCAATTACCTTTCATACTTCCTCCATTTCCCCCTAATAATGAATAGATGATCTCTTATATATAGCTATTCACACTTGCACATGAGGCCACTTTATCACTAGGCCGATCTTATTACATACGTATTTACACATTACATGTACATTTAGGCCCATATATGCCCCCCCTTGGGATCATAACACATGTCACTTATATGATCATGTGCCACATCACTTGTACGATCACGTGCTATGTCACCGATACGATTATATGCCACATCACTTGTACGATCATGTGCCACATGTCACCCTTGCAGTGGTGACATGTGTCACCTTTGAGTTTTCCCTTTGACTTGAACTTTAACTGCTCATAATTTTTGCATATGAACTCTGTTTGACTTGGCATTTGTGCCATTGTAAAGATATTGTCGAGCTCTACCCAATGATGTCATTTTCTTGATCATTTGAGATGGTCAAATTTTGAACTTTTATGGATGCCCTGGGACGTCTGTGAGTGTTTTGGATCCTCCTAGACCTCTGTGAGCATTCCTTAGATCCTCCTGGATCACTTCCAAATTGCAATAAAATTTTGGAAATTTATTACATTGCTTCAAGTATAGAGTTAAATACACAAAAAAGTACAATTTGTTTCTACAAGTTGGAGCAAGAGTCAAGAAAGTTTGAAAATGATTTTTCATTTTAAACATATTGATTTTAATGGGGGATTCAAACATATTGGTCTTAAATTAAAGCCAAAATAGCTACAAAAAATCTTATTAGGGATGGATTTTGGAGAACATGGAAAGTAGAATAAAAACTTGGTGTAATAGATGATTTTCAATTGGGGGGTGTTTGACCTTAGTCAAGTCTGTACTTGAATCTATTCCCTTTTTTTGTTCTTCCATGAGACATATTCCAAAAGGTACATTGGATAAACTCATAAGGATTTGTTTTAGATTTGTATGGTTAGGTAGAAAAAGAGTGTTCAAGTATTCCATCGGTAAAATGGCAAGTTATTGTTGGGTATGTGTTATATTCTTTGCATGTGTGTGTGTGGGCGCGTCAGATTCAACAACTGTGTCTGACTAATTTAGCGGATTTTACTATTTTTAGCGGTTTTCTAAATTAATCCCGGATTAAGGGATTAGGGTTTTGGTATCTACGAAATACCTAAAAACATTGTATATATATATTGTATGGTGAATGGTGAAATTAATACAATGAAGCATTGAAATGTTTTCTCCCGGTTCAGGGTTTCCCGTATAAATCTCTGTGTACTATGTGTATGAGCCATTGATTAATTTCTGTTTTGCTTAAGAATCTATATGCATTTCTTTACTTCACAGGTTATTCAAGTGTATAAAGAGGAATGATGAGCTCTTCTAGAATCAAGATAGAGAAGTTCAATGGTAAAAAATTTGAGCTATGGAAGCTCAAGATGGAGGACCTTCTTGTAGACAAAGAATAATGGATCGTTGTGGATCCTGGTACACAACCTACTAGTACGCAACCTACTGGCACACAAACAATTGATACACAACCTACTAGTACACAAACTACTAGTACACCACCTACTGGTATGTTGAAGGAAGATTGGGAGAAGTTGGACATAAGAGCAAGGAGTACTATTCGACTATGCCTGGAAAATTCAGTGTTGTTGAATGTCTCGGGAGAATATACAGCCAAGGAGCTATGGGATAAGTTAGGGAATTTGTATCAATCAAAGTCCATGGTAAACAAGTTGTTTCTTCGAAAGAAGCTGTATCATCTTAGGACGGAAGATGGAGATTCTGTGACAAAACATCTGAATGCCTTTAATACTTTGGTAAGTCAACTTGTCTCTGTGAATATTACGATTACAGAAGAAGATAAGTGTATTACTTTGTTATGTTCTTTTCCAGACTCTTGGGATAATCTGGTTGTAGCAATTGGCAGTACCACTCAATCTACATTGAAGTATGAGGATGTAGTTTCGTCCTTGTTATCTGAAGAGATGATGTGGAAAAGCATGGATGGTCATAGCACATAAGCTTTATTTGTAAGAGGTCGTACTCAAGACAGGAATCCTGGTAAGTCTTAAGGGGGGAGATCTAAATCTACAAATAGATCTAAGTCTCTAGGAAAATCTTTGAGGAAATGCTAGAAGTGTGGTAAAACATAGCATTATAAGAAAGATTGCAAGTCTAAGAAGGTTGATAAACCAAAGGGATCTGATAGTACCTCTTCCACAGAGGCGAAAACCTCCACTGAAGAAGGAGGTGATGTTTACCTGGAATCTACAAGTACACATGCAGACCATGATGTATGGTTGATCGACTTAGGTGCGTCATACCATATGACTCCTCATAGGAAGTGGTTCAGTGAATATGAAAAATACGATGGTGGTGATGTATTCCTCGGAGACGACTCGACAACCAAAATCATGGGACGTGGAAGGTTTAAGTTGTTGCTAAAAGATGGAAGGATTAGAACTCTCCCTGGGGTTATGCACATTCCAAAACTAGCCAGGAGCCTAATATCTGTAAGCAAGTTGGATGATGCAAGAGTGGATACTGTATTGGGAAAGGGAACTTGCAAGATGGTACGAGGACCAATGGTGTTGATGAGGGGAGTTTGGTGTGGAACTTTGTACAAGTTGTTGGGAAAAACTTATACTAATGGGTGTAACAATTTTGTTGTCCCTGAGCAAAGAAATAAAGAAGACAAGACCAATATTGTCCCTGGAAAGAAGACCATGTTGTGGCATCAAAGACTGGGACATATTGGAGAAACAGGCCTTCAAACACTACACGGTAAAGGTATGGTTGAAGGTATGTCTAATTGCACTCTGGATTTTGATTTCTGTGAACATTGCATATATGGTAAACATAATCGAGTAAGATTCCCATCTTGTGCTAAAAGAGAAAAGGGGATCTTAGAGTTGATACACAGTGATGTGTTTGGACTTGTGCCTATTCCATCACTAGGTAAATCTATGTATTATGTTTCATTCATAGATGATTTCTCAAGGAGCACATGGATTTATTTTCTTAGAAAGAAATCTGAGGTATTTGATATATTTAAAGAGTTTAAAGCTCTAGTATAAAATCAGACAGAGAAGAAAATAAAGGTATTGAGAACAGATAATGGTGGGTAATTCTGCGGAAATGAATTCGAAGAATTCTGTAAGAAGTGTGGTATAGCAAGGCAGAAGACTACTCCATACACACCTCAACATAATGGAGTTGTAGAAAGGATGAATATGACACTGATGGAAAAAGCAAGGAGCACGCTCAGTGGTGTCGAGTTAGGACATGAATTATGGGTAGAGGTAGTGGGTACAACATTTTACTTGGTCAATCGATCACCCTCATCAGCGTTGGATGATAAAACTCCACACGAGGTATGGACTGGTAAGACACCCTCTCTTGAACATCTCAAAGTGCTTGGTTGTGATGCTTATGTACATGTTCCAAAGGAAAATAGAAGTAAGCTAGATAATAAAGCTAAAAAGTGTATCTTTATGGGTTATAAAGATGGTGTGAAAGGTTATAATATTTGGAACCCAGAAACTAAGAAGATTGTTTACAGTCGGGATGTTGTTTTTAGAGAGGTAAAAGATGTGTCCAAACATGAATTCCTACCAATGCAAGATGAACCTGAGAAAATAGAGCTTGAGTTGGATGATGCAAAATCTGAATCATCTGAAGAAGATGAAGAAGAAGAAGAAGAACCTCATACCCTAGTATTGAGGAGATTAGTGAGAGAAAGAAGGCAACCAGAAAGGTATAGTCCACTTGATTTTCATTCCAATTTTGCTTTATCTATTACTGATGATGATCCCAGAACTGTCAGGGAAGCAGTGAATTTAGAGGATAGCAAACTCTGGAGGAAGGCCATGGTTGAAGAAATGGATGCCTTGGATAAGAATGAGGCATGGGATATAGTTGAGTTTCAAGCTGGAAGAAAATATGTTGGTAGCAAATGGTTGTTTAAGAAGAAGTTTAATGCAGAAGGGAAAGTGGAGAAATACAAAGCTCGGTTAGTAGCAAAAGGTTATTTCTAGGTAGAGGGAATTGACTTTGGTGAGATTTTTTCTCCTATTGCTAAGTTAACTTCTATTAGATTTCTTTTATCTATTGCTGTTGCTTTTGATCTTGAAGTGGAACAAATGGATGTGAAGACAACATTCCTACATGGGGATCTAGAAGTATAAATCTACATGAAGCAACCATAAGGATTTGTAGTGAAGGGAAAGAAATAGTTGGTCTGTAAGCTAAAGAAGTCACTACATGGTCTGAAGTAATCACCTAGGATGTGGTACCAAAAGTTTGACACATACATCCTTGGATTGGGATTTGTGAGAAGCAGGGTTGATCACTGTGTATATTCCAAGCAGGATGTCAATCACTTCATTTATGTAGTGTTTTATGTTGATGACATGTTGCTGGTAGGAAATAACATGGATGTTATCAAGGAGGTGAAATCGCAGCTATCCTCCAAATTTGACATGAAAGATCTCGGTGTTGCTAACTTCATCCTGGGAATGGAGATTAAAAGAGATCGTGCAAATAGGAAACTATGGTTGAATCAAAGAAAACATGTTGAGACGATATTGCAGAGGTTTAATATGCATGGAAGTAAACTGGTAAAGGTTCCTATTCATATAGGTGTAAATTTATCTGCAGATCAATGTCCTAAGACACATGAAGAAGAAGAGGAAATGTCCCATGTTCCGTATGCCAGTACAGTTGGCAGTTTTATGTATGCAATGGTCTGTACTAGACCGAACATTGCACATGCAGTGGGAGTTTTGAGCAGGTATATGTCAAAACCAGGGAAGGAGCATTGGACAACAGTAAAGAGGGTCTTCAGGTATCTTCGTGGCACTACCAGTTATGGATTGTGCTACCAAGGAAGACCAGGATTGGACAGCGTGGTGGACATACATGGCTTTGTTGATGCAGATTGGGCTAGAGATATGGATCACAAAATATCTACAAGTGGGTATGTGTTTAACCTATTTGGAGGAGCAATCAGTTGGATGAGCAAAAGACAGGCTGTAGTGGCATTCTCAACTACAGAAGTTGAATACATGGCAGCCACTCATGAAAGCAAGGAAGCAGTATGGTTACAGAGATTATGTTAAGGTATTGGGTTGGTACAAAAAGCAGTAAGATTAGATTGTGACATTCAAAGTGCAATCTTCCTGGAAAAGAACCCAGGTTATCATTCAAAGACAAATCATATTGATGTTCAATATCACTTTGTGAGAGACATGGTTGAAGAAAAGAAGGTGTTGCTGGAAAAGGTTGACACTTTGAAGAATGTTGCAGATTCTTTGACAAAGTACATGAGCACAGAAAAGTTCTCCTGGTGTAGAGTAACAATGGGCATTGCTGCCCTGGATTGTTGACTATATAATCATGTGGACCACTGGATGCAAAGAAAACAACAAGTGGGAGAATGTTGGGTATGTGTCTGTGGGCGCGTCAGACTTGACAACTGCGTCTAACGATTTCTGACTGTGTCGTGTGCGTCGAGCACTTCCTATGGGGGTCCCAGGGGGGCCCAGGTATGGCCCCCCTGGTTACGCGCAACGCCCCAATTTTTTTTTGGGGCATTTTTTCTATTTTTAGCAGTTTTCTAAATTAATCCCGGATTAAGGGATTAGGGTTTTGGTATCTACGAAATACCTAAAAACATTGTATATATATTGTATGGTGAATGATGAAATTAATACAATGAAGCGTTGAAAGGTTTTTTCCCGGTTAAGGGTTTCCGGTATAAATCTACGTGTACTATGTGTATGAGCCATTGATTAATTTCTGTTTTGCTTAAGAATCTATATACATTGCTTTACTTCACAGGTTTAAAACTTACAGTTATTTCGAAGCCCAAGGAGACTAGGACAGGGATTGAAAAATATTCATTTTTTTGGTTCCTCTCTAGCATCTTAGAGTTTATGGAGAGATCTTATAAATAAAGGATTATGGAGTAGGAATTTTGAGCAAAAATACTTCAAGCTAGGTTTCTCTTTGGATTGGATAAAAAATCTAGGGAAATCCATAAAGAATGTTTCCATCCAATGGAAAGATTTAGTCCTTTCATTCCATATAATTGGAAGGCATTTGGCATGGAATGTTAGCTATGGTGAATAAGTCAATATTGGGAATGATGAAATTTTGGGATGTGGTGAGAAGTTGGTATTTCAAGAAATATGATCATTTATCATCTAGACATAGGTTATGTTTCCTTAAATATGATGGGTGATCCTATTCACAGAGATCTATGGTCACAAAGTTTGTTACAAGCTCAAGTTTTAGGTATGGTGGGAGATGAAGCAATGTTGTGAAACACATAAATTAATAAGTTAAAGAGAGGTCATACAAGACTTAGAGAGGAAGTGGATACTCTAGCCAATTCTTATTGTAACACACCCACTATCGTAATTTAAAAATTTCGGGGTTAATCTCCCACAAATGAGAAATCTCCAGAAACCTGCATTAGCGAAATGCCAATCCTTGGTTCAATATCGGGATTCGGGGTTTCTAGTGTCAAAATTCATTCACCCCCAAGACTCGTGATCCTCCAAATTCCGACGCGCTCCCTACGCATTAGCTCTCTTGGTTCAGTTCCCGGTCCATAGGACCTGCTACCATATGTCCGCAACTTTATAGCTACCCATCGGGGTTTCGGGGTTTATGATGTCGCGATGCACAGGCCTTCGCACATTCCGATCCTCCGATCTCCGATGCCACTTGGCGTTGACTCATGGCCAAGCTTGGTCTTCCGACACCTGTCCCTTGTTCTGGCGCCTATGGGCCCCACTCCCTATGATGGCATGGAGTGACACCCGTCCTCCACTGGAGTGCTATGACTGTGGGACCGTCGCGTTTCGGGATTTCGCGACTCCTCCTGTCATGAGTTTCTTGTCACCGAGAATCCCGAAATG
>ML821022.1:41575-80228 GCA_009831015.1 Picea engelmannii | reverse complement strand
GACTTTGTTTTGGTCATCAACTGGATGAAAGACATTGTTGGTTTACATAATGTTAAGGTCATGCTTATAGGAGACATGCTTAGAGAGGTGGATTCTTCCTTTGACTTTATCTGTTTAACACATGTTTTTAGAGAGTTGAATCAGGAAGCATGCATATTGTCTAATGAAGGGCAACAACTTGTGGACGATATGACACAATTCAAAGAGTTTAGGGAAGGATCTATGATCCATCTCTCCTCTAGTGTTTAATGTTTAATATGATGATGAATTTTTCATACTATATTTTGTATTAATGATCTAGAGTTGTAATTTTGACACCCCCCGAAGCAGTGTTGGGTGAGAGTTTACTGTGGGAAGTTGTAATATTTTTTGCTAAGAAGGGAGGTCTATTTTTGAACCTATTTGGTGTTTTTTGTTGAGGCATACATATATACATGATAGGCATATGAAAAGTAATGTGTTCATGATCTAATGGCCTATTTTGATTTTGTCAAAATATGTTTCAACACCCCCAAAAAAAGAAGTGTAAATTCAACTATAATTTAGAATAAAAATAACAATTTTTGGTTTATATATATATATGAATGAAAGCAAAAAGTTTATGAATAAACTTTTATGGAAAAAATTAGTGTATTTCACATGAAGAAACACCATCTTTTTTTTATAGAACATTTCAAAGATTGAACAAAAGTGCAAATCCTAACTAACTCACACTGAATGTTGTTCATCCCCTTTATATTAGTAGAATCATATTGCATGATGTGATTGGTGTTTGTTTATGGGTAGAGCGAAGTTGGAGAAACAATCATAAAACATTTTTGTGGATGATAGAGGTTATTAAAGAAAGTGTGTCTTACTGTAAAGAAATAACATGCTTCATTGTGGTCGTTATTGATATTCTGAAGTAAAAGAAAGAGACTTTGTTTAAGAACATTTGTTTTTGTAAAATTTAAATTTTGGCTCTACTTCTTGCAAATCCAAATTTAAGGGTGTTAAGAATGAAAACAATAAACAATAAAGTTTGAAATTTTAGCCATGAAAAATTTATTTAGTATAAAGTAACATTAGAGGATGCATGGCTATTATAACCATGAAAGGGTTTAAAGAGACAACACGTTGAAGAAATTTTTGGAGGACAAAAATTTCTAAGATGATATATCTCATTGCAAAAAAGATAATGTGTCTCATCATAGTCATCATTAATATGCTAAAGGAGAGGAGAGGAAGGACACTTTTCCTACATATATTTATTTTTACAAAACTCACTATACAATCTCAGCTCCACTTCCTTCAAGTGCAAATACTAGAGCTTGCGATTTCAATAATGTAAATTTTTGTTTGATTTAAAGCAACTTTGGTCAAAGAAGAAAAAAACATATCTCATTGCAACCATCATCAATATCTCAAAGCTAATAATATTTATTTAAAATACAAACACACAATTTATATTATTTTAATTAATAATATTTCTTAATTAAATTGATTTATCTTATTTATTTTAATTTATATTATTAATTAATAGTTAAATACAAAAATATCTAAACTATAACTATAAAGAAGAACAAATTGATTTATTCCATTTACTTTAATAGTTAAATAAAAAAAATCTAAACTATAACTATATAGAGAAGAACAACCATTGGAATAATGAAAGTTTGTTTTAGAGAAAGAATATAACACACATCAATGCATTAAATTCTCTGAAGCTTAGAGTCATATAATTATACAACTTTACAAAATAGTTGGACATTTATAAACTTCAATTTGACAACTACTTCAATGGCTTTTGAAGGATCATGATATAAATATAATCTATGTTTATAATAATTTTTTTATTATATCAAATGCTATGTTAACTTCAATTAAATGTTAACGATGATTGAGAGGCATTTCACCATCAAACACTACATTATATTGAAATTAAATTAAATGACTAATATTCTTTATTTTTATTTTTTTTACAAAAAATTTATACTAATTTAACTTTAATTTTGATTAAGACATATCACCACCAAACACTCACAATGTATTGAAATTAGAAGATTAACTTAACTTTAACTTTGATAACCTCAACTTAACTTTAACTTTGATTGAGAGGCATTTCACCACCAAACACTCACAATGTATTCAAATTAGAGGATCATTATGGTGTACCCTTCACTTGTTTTTTTATTTCAGTATCACTTTTCAAATCTATGGTGTCCCCTTAACTTGTTTTTATTTAATATCACTTTTTAAATCTATATGCTTGTTTTTATTTCAATATCACCTTTTAAATCTATGTCATATAGTTGTATTGTTTTTTATTTATTTATAAATTTAATATATTTATTTATAAAGTTTTTAATTTTTTAAAAATATATGTTTTTTTTTTTTAATTTAATTTAATATATATTTGTTTTAAAATTTTAAATTTCATGGTCAAATTGGTCGTTCCATCAGTCAAATAGGTTGTTCCATTAAAATTAGTTTTAAAGAACACATAGTTGACACTTAAACTAGTCTTAAAAAACACTCCCACACCTTCAAACATCTTATCTGCTTTGACCAAGCAAAAATTCATGTAGTAGCACCTCATTGCTCGTGTAGTATGATTCGTAAAGCTCTTGAAATCGAAAATCTAGAGAACATTCTAAATCAGCAGCGACAAAACACTCCCACACCTCCAAACATCTTATATGATTTGTGGCAGAACACTCCCACACCTCCAAACATCTTATATGCTTTGTCATTCCATCAAAACTAATCTTAAACAACACATAGTTGACACTCAAACTCGTCTTAAAGAACACTCCCACACCTCCAAACATCTTATATGCTTTGACCAAGCAAAAATCCCACCAGTAGCACCTCATTACTCCTCTAGTATGATTCGTGAAGCTCTTGAAATCAAAACTCATCCCAACAACTTTAATAAAGAAAACTACTATACAATCAACCAATCATGAAAACCTAGTATCCATCACTTACTTAGATAATCCTTTTCTCTTTCTTATCTCTCCTCTCTTCACCTTTTATCTCTGCTTTCTAATTCATTCTCCTCCCCCAATGACATCTCTCTATTACTCCTTTCTTCACCATCCTCCCTCCTTTACTTATCTAGCTTTTTTCTTTATTTTTAAACTCGTTCTCCACTCTCATTAACCTCTTCCTTTGCTCTTTTTTTATCTATCCTTATTTCTTATAAATTTCTATCCTTCTCATAATAATCAAAACTTTTAACAATTCTTCTTGATATGTTTAAAATCCTTAACATTTATATTAATTTTTAATCTTAATAATTTTAATTTCATTTATAATTTATTTATTATTTCCCTCACCCACTAATTTCTCAGCCTTCTTAATCCCTTTTCCTTTGATATTATTTATCTACTCTCTCCAACTGCTATTTTTCATCATTTTCATAATATTCAAAACTTTTAATTTATTTTAAAATATATTAAGAATTTATTATTTTCTTCAACATTTTTCATTTTTCTTAATCATTTTTTCATTTATATTATTAATTTTAATTTTTTTTCACTCTATTTATTCCTCTGCGTTATACTCTATCCGATCATTTTTAAAACTATTATTGTTGTGATGATGGATGAAGTGTCCACTCAAACCAGTTTTGAAAATTCACACACTATAACCAACAACCTTTTATCAAATTATATTATCCTATTAATAATAGGTGTTTATAACAAACAACCTATAATATTATCCATTTAATTAACATTCATTAATTATCCATTTAATTAACATTCATATTATCCATTTAATTAACATTCATTAATTCAGATTCTATAATATTTATATTTTGAATTGCAGGTATGCAGTAGGTTTACACTGTTTTTTATACCTGGAAAAAATGGAGTAGGTTTACACTGCTTCATCACGCTCTTCCATATTATCGACCAAATGATTTTTTTTTTAATGATCTCGATTCCTCTCATGGACATCGAAATTTGCTCTAAATAGGCATTGCATCTAAATGAGTTATCAGAGATATCTTCGTTCAGAGATTTGAATCTATTCTTAGGATCCATGGTGACAAAATAAATACGTTATTTCCTAGCTTCAAATCCAGAATGAGATGCCATGGCTGTGAACCCTCTGCCAAATCAAACGTTGCCAACCTATCCTCAGCGTTGCAACTTCGTATTGGACTTAGACGGAAATGGAAATGAAAATATTTAATTGTGTTTTACAGAAAACACTGTATTGTTAAAGTTGTTGGGATTCCATTATCCGCATTATATTTTCTTGTGAACTTTTGGCAGCGAACATTAATGATGCAGTGCCACTCTTTGTATTTTTTCTTGGTCATCCCGGTTTCAATTTTCATATGATGTAGTGCCACTCTTTGTATCTTTTCTGGTAATCCTGGTTTCAATGTTCATCGAAAAGGCTTATCCTAAAAACATAAACAACAATTTTCCGGACCAGAACCTGTGAGCACAAGTGAAAGTGTCAGCAAGGGGCAATTGAGCACACAAAGAACCTCCTCCTTCCTTCACTGAGGGCATTTCCATATAACAAGGAGGGATTTCCACACTAACTGAGGTCCAGGCGGAGTAATTTCCCATCGTATCAGCTGTACCAGAGACCATATGCCTCCCTCTCTTCTCATACTCTATGAGATTAATGTCATTAACAATCCAGCCTGCGAGGTGATGTGAGGCATCCTTCGAGCGTCTTCTTGGGGAATCGAGTCTCTAGGTAGCATGTATATGTTGTCATGTCATTTCTCTCAACCATCTAAACTAAATCTAATTGATTAAAATGTTGATATTCATATTATATATTATAGTTGTTTTTGCATATTATCATCTAAATATTTTGTGAATTTCTATTAAATTAAATACCAAATTAAATGTTCATTTTTTATTTAATTATTAAATAACTTCTTTATATTCCAATGTTATATGGTCAACCTAGATAACAACTATTTTTTTAATTATTTTGTTAATTAAATTTAAGTTAACTAAATATCTCTTAAAATATAATATTTAAATTAAATTAAAAAATAATATTTATATCTTAAATAATAATTTTATTAAAATAAAATACTTTTATTCATCTAATTTAAAATCTACTATATTGCCCTTATAAGTTGTGGAGGATATCTCATGCACCTCTTCTAATAATTTATTACAAAGGCCCCTACCATCACATGGTTTTCCTTATATCTAAATGTTGGACTTGCATGCTAATAATAATACATTACTTTAGGATATGACATTTATTGCTTTCCCTATTAATTCCTAATTTAGTGTATTTTTATATAAATGTTGGACTTGCATGCTAATAATAACACTTACTATAGAATATGACATTTATTTCTTTCCCTATTAATTCCTAAGAATTAGTGTAATTTTAAGAAGGTTTTTTTGTGTTATGATGAACCAAGTTCATACTTAACAAGTGTTACATGGCAGCGTAGTCCCTGTCGAGTTGGAATGGGAATAAATGCATAGGTATAAAGGGACCATGTGAGAATGAGAAGCCCGAAGTACCAAAGACACATGGAAACTGTTGCAGACACATGGCAAGCAATATGCATGACAGGTGGTATCCATGTAGAGAAGGACACGTGGCACTCTGCGACAAGTCAGCCATAAGACGTCAGGCTGCTACATGACTTCGGGAGAATGTCACTCCAGGAGTTTTCCTTCCAGAACAAACACAGTTCCCCTGAACCCCGGAGCCCTGAATTCCCAAATTAGTTAATGCTAATATTATATTAATATCGGGTCAACAAGTAATTAGCAAGAAAGTCACTTTGTGAGAAATTTGTTCCATCGCTAAATATGGCCAGGGGAATTCTAAAATTGGTAGGTTGGTAAAACTTTAGCAGGGACGCTAAAGTGTCAGGGTTGCCCATATCACACATTGGAAACTGATTGACGACTCACATTCATTTCAGAAAGAGAAGGCGCCCGAGTGTTAATCTCCTAGAGAAATTATGGCATTGAAACCATTTAGTTTTTTAAAGTATTCTCATTCTAATTATACTGTGTTTTCCATAATCCATCTTGCTTTTATTTTCTTAATAAGATTCCGTAATTTTTCCTATTACCAATAGTGTAACAGATAGCTACTAAAAAGCACAAATATCCCCATCACTTGTAACTTGATATATTGTTGGATTATGACTTACCATCTTGGAAATTTCTGTTCCTACATTGTAAGTTTTATCTCTTTAATGTATTTATGAAATTCATTTATAATGATGTTTGTATACTTCTAACTGACTTTCATCCCAATATTTAGAGTTAACTTCAATTTCCATAGTCAATTCTTTAATTTTTCCCATGGACAAAGTAAGCAACATCCATTTCATTATATTAAATAGATCATTTGACTTGTTTGTCTCTATATGTGTTAGGATAAATAATGTTATATGTGGTGGCAAAAAAAACCATACAATTTTTTTTTTAAATGTGTTCAGTGTCGAAGATTCTTTGATCTTCTTATGTGACCTTTGTGTTTGCTAGTGTTTTCTATATATTAACACACACCTAACATGATTGTTTATTTTCATGAGTTTTCAACTCATTGAAGGTGTCAAGACAAAGGAAGATGTCCTTTTCCTGAAACTTTTGTCTGTGAGCCGCAAGCCCACTTAACAGAAGTTAATTTGTAATTTCTCTCCAGGAAGAGGGCATCTTTGTAACATGCCTATCCAACTGAAATATTTGTAAGATGCCTATGACAATTCAATATAGTACCAACTGATATATTTGTAACATGTCTATCCAGTTGATTTTTTTTTGGCAATGATAAATTTTTTTGAAGGTTTTTATTTCTGCGGATATTCTTGCAGATGTATTTACAAGTCTGTTGACCCTTAAATCTGTTAGGACCGAAACGACAACCTAACGAAGATGTCAATCCTACTGCGTTTTTATAGATGTGGTTCTCCTCCTTAAGTTTTTCCTGGGACGTGTATAGTTCAAATGTGGGACTTAGAGAAAGTCCGTTGTAATGACTTAAAGCAATACAAAACAATAAAAAATGTTTTTGTTTTTTGAAATAAAGGTTCCTGGAAAATAGGACCAGGAATCACACACATTAAACATTCAAATTAAATAAACACAATTTCCTGACATCCAACATAGTTTAAGATAAATATTTCTGAGCACATAAAAATAAAAGAAGATGATCCGCATGCATAAAGAGAACTAACTTTGCATTCCAAAAATAGGGTTACAAGGCACCGTCAAGATTGTTCCCGAAATATTTTTTTTTGAAATTTCTCAAAAAATAATAATGTTTGTTACATATTCCTCGAAATTTAAATGCGTTTTTCATATAGACTGGGATTGGGGCTCCCGTGGACCATAAAAGAAATAAGTACAAGAAATAGGACTGTAGAAAGAAGAATTGGGCGATGGTAGACAAAAAGACCTGAAAAGAAATTGGAAGTTGACAGTTTTTGGTTAGACATTTCTATTTAAAGAGATGGAATAACTGGATTGATAAAGAAAGCAGGATGTGATTAGTATAGACTTACTATGATGATATCTCTCTCCCCCTTTTCTATTTGCTTGTTGATGCATTTTTATTGCTCTCGTTGACGGTTACTGGAATCGTGCCAACCGCTTGTTGCCCTTCGTCTATGAGCTTGTCGATTACCCTTTGGAGCCATTCTTCAATGTAGCTTCTCATGGGGGCCATGTTGATCTCATGCTGGATTTTTAAGTTGAAAAGCTTGCTTTCTGTTTCCCTTAGATCGATAGAAAGATTATGCAGAGCCTATTCAATTTCTTGATTTTTTACCAAATAGTCCACTAGCCAGTTGTCCACGTCATCCTCATCATATTCAAGGATGCCGTAAAACTTTTCTAAAGACAACCCCTTAAAAATATCAACTTGTTCATCGAAGGCTTGCTTGGTTAAGAACAAGGAGTTGAGGATTAATTTGGGGTCTTGGACGTTGTTGGTACTTTCGGCTAAGTCTATTTTGGTCAGCTTTCTGAATAATTCTTCTTTCTTTGATACGACTTGTTCACATGATAGGACAATGAGATGTAGGTTCTTAACTTTATCTTTCTAGCACGTATTTAATTGTTTGATCCAGTTTGTGGAGGGGTGATCTTCTTCTCTTCTTCTCATTTCTGTCATGTTGGCGACTTTGATGCCAAAAGGGATGATCACGTCTAGATAGAAACCTTCTTCATTTTTTAAATCCACCTGCAAATATTCCTAGAGGGCATGTGCCCTCGTTCCAAAGGAAGTTATACTTTTTTATGTTTCTCAGGATTTAGTAATTAGCTCCACTCTTTTCTTGATATTCTTCTCCACATAGCCTCTACATGATGTTAGGAGGCTGGATAATTCTTTTAACTTGGCTGCAGGGGTGGCAGACATGATTATTGCTAAAGGAATAGAAAGCAATGGGATATGAATCAAAGCTTCCTCCAATTCCTTGATTTGGTCCTTCAGTTTGGCATTCTCCGCCTCAAGGCCTCCAATGGAATCATCAAGAGCATCTCCGGCTGCTCGGTGAATTCGAGAGATTTGGTACGACTGCATGTTCCTAAGGTTAATCTCTGAACGAGATTTTCCTTTCTTATTTCTTACATCTCTCTTTTCAATAATTAAATTTTTAGATTCGTTGTAAAAAATAATGCTCTGGAATACGAAGGATTCGTCTTCGTAAAAAATATCTCTCTCATCTATTTCTATTAGGGGATTATGGTGGATCACGTCCTCGAGCTGATCAAGGTTGGGGAATTCATTTTCGAGATCAGTCTCAAGGTCCATGCCTTCACTTTTAGTTCCAAGCTCTTCTGCTTCTTGCACAACGTTTTTTTCTCTTCTTCCTCATGGGAATCTTGTGAGAACTATCAATTTTACTCGGACGAGGGTTCTTATCTCCTCCTCTGTTTGAAGAATTGTTGGTTTATTTCTTACTAGGGTGGTCCATTGGAGCGATGCTCCAGGATGTCGTACTCTTGGGAGTGGCAGCTGGGGACTGGACACTCTTCTCACCAGGTCCTTTTCTCTGTTGTTTGTACAATTCATTGGTGCTTTTCAATGTCTCTAGGTCGCCAACGTCAGGAGCAGGAGTGTTCTCGTCATTGTCTCTGTCTTTGTTCAAGAGTGTATGGATAAAATAATTGTTGAAGCCAACTGCTAGTAAATGTTCTACAAAAATCCCATTAGGGTCGAACCCTCTTAGCCTTTCAACATATCTTAGGTTCAAGTTGATGAAATGGCCAGTGAATTTGTTAATCTTATTGACGTTCCTGAACACGAAGTCCTCGACTTTCCAAGGCAGAGGAATTAACTGCTTTTTTCTCTTCTCATGGAAAAAATGCAACCAGTAATTGTATTGCCTTGCTATTTCTGTAAAAAAACATTCTGTCTATAATGTGATATGGAAGGAAAGCAAGATTTTCCTTGGAGCCAAAAATCATTATTACACTGTAATTCTCCATTTGTTCCAGTGTCCCCTTCCTGTCCAAAAACTTGGTTGCATGATCAGACATCCGAGGAGCATCCTTTCCTAACAATAAATCTTTGAAAACTGAGACAAAGTCATTAAAAACCTCATATAAACAATGGGAGGCCTTGTGCCTCCATAAGGCCTGGTTCCAGAAGGTTACTGGGTCGAATTCACAGTTTACCTTTTTGGACACAAACAATTTTGGAAATGGACAGCAATGCACTATCACGAAAACCAAGTAGGATGGCATATAAAGTTTCTTCTCCTGTTTGAATCATGACAATTGGGAACAAATTTCAATGGAAATAAGCTTCCCCCAATAAAAAATGGCTTGTTCCTTGACCGTGAAATACAAAATATAAAGAATCATGAGGGAAATGCTTGTTGTGGATTCCTGTCCCGTTATCCTCTTAAACAACCAGGCAATTTCCTAGAATGGATTTATAAACGAACTAAATTGCAACCTTGTGATATCTCGAGAAACTATTGTTGGGTCTTCTAGGAATTCGGGTAAGAGGTCCAACACGTTATCATGCTATTTTAGGAACTCCTTGTAGTCTTCTCCTCTGAAGGTCAATGTTGGCTCCTGCAATCTCAACATCTTGCATAAGACCTAAGGTGACAAAGAAACATGAGAGTGGTCTCGCAGTGGAATAATTCTTTGGCTTGAAATATATCTCTCGGCGCACCAAGAGACCACCTCCTTACAATCCAATACTTCAGGGACACAGCCTACACGAGGAATTCCAGAGGTCCAAATTACTTCATTCTGGGTGGAAGGGGATGGGTAGTAAGAATATTCCCTAGACCACTAGAAGTTCTGGTCCTCACGCCTGAACATGTTCACTGTATCTCCACAAAACTGTTGTCAAGTTGCTGCCATAAGTTGACGAGAACGTCCGTTTGCTCCAGACAATGTTCGAAATGAAAACTCGGAAGGGATAATATAACCCTCTGCAAATCTTGGTTTAATGCATGTGAATGGGAGATCTCCTTGAGCCTTTCATTCATTAATGATAATCTCTACGGTTCCTGCATGATGAGTTGTTAGAATTAAAGCTTAATAATTGCGTACTTAGAAAGAAGTGTGAAGGTGGCGGGGATGTCAAAGAGCGATTAAAGATTGGAGATTTCGTGAACCCAACAACTCGAGGACATGCGAAAGACATTCCATGATGTTTGAAATGAACACTCGGAAGGGATAATATAACCCTCCACAAATCTTGATTTAATGCATATTAATGGGAGATCTCCTTGATCCTTTCGCTCATTAACGACAATCTTTACGGTTCCTGCATGATGAGATGTTAGCATTAAAGATTACTAATTGCATATTTAGAAAGAAGTGCTAAGGTGGCGGGGATGGGGAAGAGAAATTAAGGAATGACTAAGTGTGGAAAGTGGTTGGTCGTGCTTCAAAATAGGGTCACAAGGGATACTCGGGAGAGGTGAAGGCCCGACGGTCAAATTGTATGTCTCGAAACTTTTGAGTGAAAAATATGTAACACGGAAGAGGGTGTGATGGGGTAGTCCAGTGGTCAATTTGTATATCGCGGATCTCCGGGTGCTATTTGTAGGTCGCGTAACAATGGAAGCGTAATCTTGAGCCCGCCAGTCCGGGAAATCGCAATCGAAAAAGTGGCTAAGTATGGAATGGGGAAGCGATCGGTCGGACCCGTTTTCAGTAATATATTGAAATTTGTAATGGATATCCCATTACTTGGCAAGATATTTTCTGCATGTTTCTGGACAAGTTGTGTAGGGATAGTCAGTGTGACCATCTCCTCGAGCCTTTTGTTCATTAATGCCAATCTTTACGGTTGCTGCATGATGAGCTGTTAGCATTAAATATTACTAATTGCATACTTGGAAAGAAGTACGAAGGTGGCGGGCATGGGGAACAACGATTAAGAATTGGAGATTTCGTGAACCCACCAACGTGATGATCTGCGAAAGAGATTCCAAGAAATGGCCAAGTATGGAAAGCGGTCAGTTGGGCTTCAAAATAGGGTGACAAGGAATCCTCAGGAGACGTGAGGGCCTGACGGTCAAATTGTATGTCTCAAAACTTTTGAGTGCAAAATGTGTAACATGGAAGAGGGCATGATGGGGGAGTATGGCAGTCAATTTGTATATCGCATAACTCTGGGTGTTGTTTGTAGGTCATGAAACAATGGAAGTGCAATCTAGAGCTTGTGTGCTCGGGAAGCCGTGATCGAAAAAGTGGCTAAATATGGAATGGGGAAGCGGTCGGTCGGAGTCGAGATATAAAAGCATGAGTGGAAATGTGAACTCGTGAGTCCACCAACCCCCGCACTTATACATTTTCGAAAAAAATGACTAAGTAACCAGAAAGAGAAAGTAGAGGGGAAAAAGAAAGGGGAATTCAGTTAAGTATAGAAGAGGGAAAATAAGGGGATAAAAGAGAGCAGGAAAATAGAAAAGCGGAGGGAAATTTTCGGAAGCGGGAATTGGTCTCAAACAAGCCCCATTGTTGCAAAATCATCATTTTCTAGTCCAATATTTTATTCACATACTCATTTTGTATTGTGTTTGTATCATTAAAAAGGGTGTGAGCAAATGAAAATATAAACTATAACTTGATTTTTGGCTATAACTATGTATAGTTGATTTACAGACGTTATTGATGTTTGGATTTTGTAGATAACAATGGGTTAGCATAATTTTGCATTCTTACTGTGATAAGGCCTTAAAAAAACTAGAATAAGTAACAATTTTTTCCAATTCAATTCTCACACAAAAAATTCTCTGATCCCATAATATTCATCTTTGTCGATCCGATAATAGGGAGGTTGATTTGGTAGATTGGGCTATTGGTCATTTCAGGTGACTGGGGTGCATCAACTAATGCTTTGATGAAGATTTTTTTTTATTGCAACCTGTGGGAGTAATTGTGTTTTTGATACATTGTTTAATGCCTTGAAATATTATTTTAAGTATTAAACTTCTTGCAACAGATTATTCATTGAATGGTTATTTGTTTCCCTCTGTTTTTACCTCTATTATTTCACTTGTCTGTCATTACTCTGCTACCAGCCAAGGAGAACCCTCATCCATATCATCTTGCCAATTTGACCATGCTTTTGTCTTGGTGAAACAACCCTCTAACTCACCAACAAATTCAAAAGAACAACCATTCCAAACTTCCGATGGCCTGGCTCTGCCCTTTAGCACTCAGGTGTAGACTCTAGGAGCAACAGTAACTATGAAGTCATTTAGATAGCTCCATAGACTCTTCAATGAAAGAATAGAGAAACTGAGTCATAGTTATACTTTCTAGGATGTGTTTGCATAAGAGAAGCATCGAAAAGCTACAGAGAAATCAATGGAGGGTTGTTGAAATAAAATTATTGTACTGTCAACTTGACTGTAAGTATCACAATGAAGAACTTGAATTTTGATTTTGTGGTTGATATCATAGCCCCATTTGACTTTAGCTAGCATATATCATTTTTCTTTTTCAAAATATTTGCGAAGAAGAATTTTGGTAATTTCATCAATAAAGTAAAAGTGCTCAAATAGAGGTCAGGGGATGGACAACCAATAGTATGCTTCCTTCTCGAGTGAAGGAATTAAAGAATTGAGAGGGAAATAAGAGATCGTTCACTCATTAAGGTTGAGATGAGAACGAAACTTCTTGGGCGGGGCCCCAACTCTCGCATTGTGAATTAGTGTTGCTATGTTCTATCTACATTACAAATGAAATTGAATGTTGGTTTGAAACTGTGTGTGAAATTCATTTATGTTTCTGTAGAAGCCTCATGTGATCGACACAATGCATTGTCACATAATTGTTCCATGCTTAATATTTGATCAAATTACTTGAGACAATACAATATTTAAGAATTACGAGACTATCGAACCATGCAAACGAGAAGAGGTGTTAAATCCAACAAAGAAGCCCCAACCAAGATTCGAAGGCAATTTTTTTAATAGTAAATCTATAAGAAAAATAGTGGGTAATATATATTTAATCATAGACATTGGATTGAGTTCATTGCACCGAAGCATTGAACATACTTGTCATAACTACAGGTAGAGGAGTTACAAAAAAAAAACATGCATACAATTCTGTGTTGTTCATCTATTGCAACAACATGAAGAAGGCATCGACAAGCTCTTGAACATGCATACAAAACTGATTATAATGCTTTTTTAGGAACTCCTTGCAGTATTCTCCTCTGAAGGTCAATGTTGGCTTAAAAAATCTCAACATCTTGCGAAAGACCTGAGGTGACAAAGAAACAGGAGAGTGGTCCCGCAGTGGAATAATTCTTTGGCTTGAAATATATATCTTGGTGCACCAAGAGACCACCTCCTTATAGCCAAATACTTCAGGGACACAACCTGCACGAGCAATTCCAGAGGTCCAAATTACTTTGTTCTAGGCGAAAGGATATGAGTAGTAAGAATATGCCCTGGACCACTGGAAGTTCTGGTCCTCACACTCGAAGATGTTCAGTGTATCTCCACAGAACATGAGACTAGTCCCGCAATTGAATAATTCTTTGGTTTGAAATATATCTCTCGGCACATTAAGAGAATGAAATATATCTCTCGGCGCACCAAGAGACCATCTCCTTACAACCAAAGACTTTAGGGACACAACTTGCACGAGCAATTCCAGACGTCCAAATTACTTTGTTCTGGGCGGAAGGGGATGAGTAGTAAGAATATGCCCTAGACCACTGGAAGTTCTGGTCATCATGCTGAAGGTGTTTACTATATCTCCACATAACTGTTTTCGAGTTGCTGCCATAAGTTTATGAGAACGCCCGTTCGCTCCAGATGATGTTTGAAATGAACACTTAGAAGGGATAATATAATCCTTCGCAAATCTTGGTTTAATGCGTATCAACGGGAGATCTCCTCGATCCTTTCACCGAATAATGGCAATCTCTACGGTTCCTGCGTAATGAGTTGTTACCATTAAAGATTACTAATTGCATAGTTAGAAAGAAGTGCAAAGGTGGTGGGGATGACGAAGAGCGATTAAGGATTGGATATTTCGTGAAGCTGCCAACCCGATGACGTGCGAAAGAGATTCCTTGATGTTTGAAATGAACACTCAGAAGGGATAATATAACCCTTCACAAATCTTGGTTTAATGCGTATTAATGGGATATCTCCTCGAGCTTTTCGCTCATTAATGACAATCTTTACGGTCCCTGCATGATGAGTTGTTAGAACTAAAGCTTAATAATTGCATACTTATAAAGAAGTGCGAAGGTGGCGGGGACGACAAAGAGCGATTAAGGATTGGAGATTTCATGAACATGCCAACCCAAAGACCCGCAAAAGAGATTCCAAGAAATGGCCAAGTATGGAAAGTGGTCGGTCGGGCTTCAAAATAGGGTCACAAGTTATACTCAGGAGACGTGAGGGCCCGATGGTCAGATTGTATGTCTCCGAACTTTTGACTGCAAAATGTGTAACATGGAACAAGGCATAATGGCGGAGTTCGACAATCAATTTGTATATCACGGAACTCCGGGTGTTGTTTGTAGGTCACAAAACAATGGAAGCACAATGTTGAGCGCGCCTGCCCGGGAACTGACGATCCAAAAAGTGGCTAAGTATGGAATTGGGAAGTGATCGATCAGACTAGTGATATAAAAGCATGAGACATTTTCAGAAAAAAATGACTAAGTAACTAGAAAGGGAAAGTAGAGGGGAAAAAGAAAGGGGAATTTGGTTGTCAATTTGTATATTGGGGAACTTTGGGTGTTGTTTGTAGGGCGTGGAACAATGGAAGTGCAATATTGAGCCCACCTGGTCGGGAACCCACGATAAAAAAAGTGGTTGAGTATGGAATGGGGGAAGAGATCGGTGGCACTCATGATATAAAGGCATGAGTGGAAATGTGAACGCGTGAATCCGCCAACCCGCACACTTAGACATTTTCCGAAAAATGAGTAAGTAACCAGAAAGGGAAAGTAGAGTGGAAAAATAAAGGGGAGGGCAATTTTCGAAAATGGGAATTTGTCTTAACAAAGCCCCATTGATGGTCTTAACAATAACTATGAAGTGCATTAGACATCTGTACATGCTCTTCAATCAAGGAATAGAGAAAGTGAGTCATAGTTATACTTTCCAGGTTGTGTGTGCATAAGAGAAGCATCAAAAAGTTACAGAAAAATCAATGAAGGGTTGTTCAAGTAAAATTATTGTACTGTCAACTTGACCGTAAGTATAACAACGACGAATTTGAATTTGAATTTTGTGTGGTTGATATCATAGTCCCATTCGACTTTAGCTAACATATATCATTTTATTTCAAAATATTTTTGAAGAAGAATTTTGGTAATTTCATCAATCAAGTAAAATTGCTAAAATGAACTACATATTACATTTGCTTCACAGAGATTACATTAAAAGGCAAGGCAGGTCTTGTATATTCTTTAAGATCATAGAAAAACCGCTAAGATTATGAATCTATCATCCAACCATAATTAAAAAACCAGGCCCATGAGAACCTTGAACTACATTACGAAAGCACATGAGCAAAAGTCTGCCAAACACAAGACATGAAAAAAATCAGCAAAGATTGGGTATTGTATCCCATCTATAACCAAATCCCCAAATGGGCACCAAGAAATTTGTCGATTACTATATTACTATGAACCAATATCACTATGACCATTTGCATCTAATAGTACTATGAACCAAGATCATGACAATGTTCTAACATCACTATTTATGGAAAAAAGTGTCAGCATTTAACTTAATGGAGTTTGAACAATGCCAAATTTTCCATATTATTGAAAATGCTTGATGATTCCATTCAGAGGAGCAAGCCATTTTGATGGCTCAAAGGATGGACCTGCTTTATTCATAGTTGGGTACTTTGTATGAGGTCTTTCCTCACGCTTCTCATTCCTGAACTCAACAATCTTATGCACTTCCAGTTCACTTTGTCATGGAACTGCAAAACTCTATTCATATCTTGATTGGATAGCATGGACATAAACAAATAAGATTGTTTCGTTTCTTGTCAACGCATGATATGATTTTTTTTTTTTTTTTGGTTAAGCTAATATGCAGTATGACATTGTCCTCATTTAATGTAAATTTGCTATGGACGCGAAAGTCACGTAACATGTAGACAATGTTTGCCTTTTTCTATATGTATACTTCATACGACAATTCTGCCAACCCAGGAAGCACATGTTGTAATACAGGTTGTATAATTTTACAATGTACAATTGTGTTCCTGAGGGTTTGGATGGCAGCGTTGAGACAATGTCTATATATGTAAGGGCATTTTTTACTACATCGTAGACAATCAATTGTGCCATCATTTATGAAAACAAAAGCAGAAGCATGAGAGTTGCATTTGGCACATACATGCTCGAAGGGGGTCGAGTATGCATTTGTTGCAACCAAAACATCCACAACTTGCTCACGTGAGCATAGTAGTTAATACATTGAACAATATAATATATATGTGTACAACAAAAAAGATGCAGAAAATTGTTTAAGGCAATTTTTATGTGCAAAGTGTGGATGGAATTGTATATGTTTACGTACAACAATTGTCGAGCTAGTTAGTTTCTTGAGATCTTGTACTATGTCTATTCGCAATTCTGTTACAAATGTCACTTGGGTTGTGCGAAAGATCCTTTCTTTAACATCTCTTTTCTTTGTTATATTTTTGAAGAGCATAATTGGAAATTGCCCTTTATGCAATTGTTGTTCCATTGAGGAAAATAAATTTGAATAGGTTTCGAACAATTGTAGCTGCAACATGGAACAATGTAATAGTTGTGTAAGATAACTAAGATATATGAGCATGTGAAAGTAAAGAACAAAACTGAGTATGGAGAATGGTACCATTGCCTTGTCGTTGTCCGAGTCTCCATCTTTTATATGGAGAATGTGTTGCGAGCCAACTTTTATAGCGAGTGTGACAACTGCACCAATGGTTCTGATTGGGTAAATGTCATTACTCTCTACAAGTTGGCTGATTGTTGTGTCCAGTATGAAACGACATTTTGAACAAACCGTGGGAACTTTTTCCACAATACTTGTTTCACTGAGCGATATAATCCGATCACAATCACCACGGTCATATACTGTTTTCGGTAATACATTGAAATTTGTAATGGATATCCCATTACATGGCAAGATATTTTTTGCATGTTTCTAGACAAGGTGTGTAGGGATAGTCAGTGTGACTGTCATCATGGCTTCGTTGTCTGTCATGTCAGCACACATAATGCATCTATTTTTGTTTTCCTTGTCTAAGTAGGTGATATACATGACCATTATGTCACCGACGAACACTTGGATGACTGTTCAAGCCTTCTATCGATATTATATTGGGTGTTATAAGTTTAGACCTGGTGACATTTTTTGAACTAAAAAAGTAATGTGAATGGCAGTTTGTATCATTTTTTTTGTTGTTGTTGCATAAATATACAAGTAGATGCACAATTTGGATGAAGTATGCAGGTCAGAGTTTTGTAACCATACCTCTTAGTCTGTGGAGCTTGCAATATGTTGGGTGTTTAACTTGTGCTCGTGGATACTTCCTGTGAACTGAAAAGCATGTGTTGTAGATGACATCAACATATTTATCATGGCATAGATGAATAAATAACTTAGGATATTTGTTTGATAAACATAGAAAGAGCATAGTGTATGAATCTTTACCTTTGGCCTTGTCGTTTTGTTGATGTTTGCGATTATTGACTACTCATGCCCATGTCACTCGTCCAACTTTTTCTGATGCGAACATGTGTACATTGAACATGACAACGACTAAATAAGCATATTCATTGTATATTGTTCATAATTGTTTTGGATGTCACATACATGTTCGAAGGGGATCAAGTATGAAATAGGGTGCCAAGGGATACTCAAGAGACGCGAGGGCTCGACGGTCAAATTGTATGTCTCATAAATTTTGAGTGCAAAATGTGTAACACGAAATAGGGCATGATGGGGGAGTCTGGCGGTCAATCTATATATCACAGAACTCTGGGTGTTGTTTGTAGGTCACGTAACAATAGAAGCACAATCTTGAGCCCGCCAGCCCGGGAGTCTGACTGCCAATTTGTATATCACATAACTCTAGGTGCTGTTTGCAGGACATGGAACAATAGAAGCGCAATTTTGAGCCTACCAACCCAGGAACCCATGATCGAAAAAGCGGCTAAGTATGGAATGGAGAAGCGGTCAGTCGTACACATGATATAGAAGCATGAGTGGAAATGTGAACTTGTGAGTCTTCTAACCCACACACCTAAAAAATTTCAAAAAAACGACTAAGTAAAGTAACTAGAAAGGGAAAGTAGAGGGGGAAAATAAAGGGGAATTCTATTAAGTATAGAAAAGGGAAAAAGGGAGTGGGAAAATAGAAAAGGGGAGGGCAATTTTCGGAAGTAGGAAGTGTCAACAAAGCCCCATTGTTGTCAAACCATCATTTTCTAGTCCAATATTTTATCCACATACTCCTTTTGTGTGTTTGATTTACTATCACTATTGATATACCTTTTCAAAGATTGTACTTCAACTTCTTGTGCTGTGGCATATAAGACTTCATCCTCTTGTCCAATTATTCTGTTTCTTTCAATGTAGCAATGCAAAAAATACAATGGACATGAAGGTAAGTTGGTATGTAGAAAGACATGTAAAAAAAAAATACAATTTTATTTATTTCAATGTAGCAGTACATAAAATACAATTGACACAAAGATAAATTATTATGTAGGAAGATATGTAGTATCTACATATAATAAATTAGGTGCAAAGCAGTAGAATAAATATATAGACAACAAATGAAATACAAAACAATGGAATATGAAATAAGGATAGAAGCATGCACCTTTGTATGTCTTCTTCTACATTTGTGGTTAAGAGTCCTTCGTCTTGTCCAATTATTTTGTTTGTTTCAATGTGGGAACGCACAAAATATAATGAACATGAATGTAAGTTGGTATGTAAGGGAAACCAAGTAATATGTACATACAATAAATGAGAATCAAAGGAATAGAGTGAAAGATAGAGTTAAAAGCATGCACCTTTGTTTTTCTTGATCCATGGTTGTGGTTATATAGAATTTTTTCTGGCCAAAATCTATTACAAGCGAGAAAATATTAAGAAGTTGGATGATCCTAGCTGAATGATTTGGTTTTGTGCAACAAAGTATCCAGATATGCTTTGAGACATGGAAATATGATTTTGTAATATGCTTGATGTATATTTCGTAATTCAAGTACAAGACAAATTGTATCATTGTCAGACCAGTATGTGTCTAAGATAAAGAGGGTGTATTGTGACATACATGGTCAATAAGTGTGTTTTGTACATGCTTTATCTTATCCAAAAGAAAGCGGAGATTGTAATTGCACATGTAGTTTTCCAATTCTTTTGTTATGGCACTATTTTGTAGCATGTCAACATTGAAGTTTCCTAGAATGATAATGGTTTCATTCAGATGTAAATGGTGTAATGCATTTGAAACAACATTCATTATGTTGGGCAATGTTGCATGCAGAGTGGCATAGAGATTCAATATTTCAATTTGCAATCCACGGAAAATTACTCTTTGTAACATCCCGCTCTTGCGCGCACTGAGCGAACTTATTCTTTGAGGACACTTGCGTGCAAGTGATCCGGGTTATTATACTATTGGTTGTTTTGATTATGATTATGAAATATTGTGGATCTGATGATATGTTATTTTGTTGTATTTACATAGACAAGTGCTATTGATTGTGTTCTCCTGAGTGTGTAGGACTCTGGACATTGAGGATGCAGAGGCATCGATGAAACCCCTTGGACTCCAGATCGAGTCAGGGAGTGGACTGTTAGGGTTTGAATGTTGTTGATGTGACATATGTACATATGATTAGATGTTATGATGACTGATTATTATTGATGACATGATTTGTTGATGGATGCAGGTTGATGATAACTTGCCAACCAGACACACATTTGGAGTAGAGGGGTCATGCACGACAACCAGAGACATCTAGGGAGAGGTGTGGCAGCAGCCCCACCACATCCTACTAGCACTCCCGCCGTGGCTCGAACTGTAGGTTAACAATTACTTAGTTCAATAATACCCACGATGCCGTGAGGGTAGACCATGACAATCGCTCACGATGATTCTAAGGGGTGCGCAATAAGCCAGGGTCCTTATTCCTTAGAGGCCCTTAGTCTCCCATAACATCACCTGAAGGAGTATTGACTTTCGGGGTTTGACGTCTACCAAATTCAGTCAAGAGTTGAGTGACACCCTTGGAGC
The DNA here is from genome assembly GCA_009831015.1 of Picea engelmannii. Taxonomy (NCBI): domain Eukaryota; kingdom Viridiplantae; phylum Streptophyta; class Pinopsida; order Pinales; family Pinaceae; genus Picea; species Picea engelmannii. Next base: position 59,514 of record ML821022.1, on the reverse strand, counting down.
ATGTAGTGCATCTTGAAGGGCACGTCGCGCAAATAAAACAAAAAGAGGTAAGTGGCAACCTTGGAGCATGTAGTGCGTCTTGAAGGGCACGTCGCGCAAATAAAACAGAAAGAGGCGAGTGACACCCTTGGAGCACGTAGTGCGTCTTGAAGGGCATGTCGCCCAAAGAAAATGGAAAGAGGTGAGTGGCACCCTTGGAGCACGTAGTGCATCCTGAAGGGCACATCACGATTTTAACTATGATAAGTTAATAAACATATTGCCTAGAAAACTATGCCTCATTAGGACATGGTCGGCCTTAAAATAGATGATGGTATGAGTAAAGTTTAATAACTAAAAGTCCCTTAAAAAATTTGTCGCCTAGCCTAGTGAAATTAAAACCTAGGTCTAAGTAGAACATGTGGATAAAGAAAAACTAAATAAACATGTAACAAGAAGGGGGGTAAGAAATTCAAACTTAATTATTAAAGTAAAAAAATTATAATGGAGGATTAAATTTATTAAAAGGGTAAATGGTTGTTTTTATCTACACTTGCTAAATTGATTTTTAGTTAAAAAGGAAAAAGGGGGAAACTTAAAAAAAAGGGGAAACTTAAAGAAAAATGGGAATGTCCAACTTAGTAAGGAATCTAGCCTCGGGACTTTCTATTTATGAACTCAACTAGAAATTAAGTAAGGCATAAGTCATATAAGAATTCTAAGGGAATATTGGGACACCGAAGAGCGTTTTTAGGAACGCTTTTAGGTGGGTGAGGGAAATACGAATATTTAATTAATTAATAAAATTGATTTTTTGGTGCAACTAGGTGATCAGGCGACATGTGTACGGGGGAGGTTTTTCCTAATTAAATAAATGAAAAAGGAATCTAATGAGGGTTTGAGAAACTAATGACTAATAAAGTCTATAAAAAGGATGGCGGAGGAGGAGTATGGATCACATCTGGCTTGCATAACGTTACGCTGCTGAAATTTCATTTTGACTAAACTTTCTCTTGTGGGAGTTGGGATACCCAACTCATGTGACGAGTGGTAGCTCGACCTTGCGAGGTGAGCTGGGCGCTAGCATTCTCTGGTATTGTGTGCGTGGTCCCTTTGCGGATCAGGGGGCTCAGGGGGAAGAAGAGTACCCCTAGCATTGGCTGGGAGGTACCGGTCATGAGGTCTCATCGGCCGACGAGCCAGAGTTGGATGGAGCGCGAACGCAAGATAATCACTTACGGTTCTGTGCATTTGGCTATGGTACGCATGTGCATAATTGTATTAAATAATAACTCAATTTCTTGTTCATCATTTATTTATTGTCGAAGGCTTGCTTGCGTAGATGCTGTTAAAAGAAAAAGACTCGTTTAGTCATGCATATGAAATTTTTTATCTGGGCGATAATGCGCCATGTGAAATCGCAAAAGGGTCACTAAATTTCTGTTTTTGAGCTTTTTTTTATTGTTGAGTTTCATTGTGGTTTCTGGTTCTGGTTGGGATTATTACTGCGTTGTCTTATTACCGAGGAATAGTGCGTTTTGGTTCTCGGGCCATTATTTTAATTTACTCTGTGTTTTTATTGATTTTAATACAAGGAAATTGTGTTTTTATCTTCTGTTCTTATCCTTAAGTTATTAGTCCGTGCTTGAGCAGTTGTCGAGGAGCCGAATCGACTGTCTTTCACTCTGGTGTTAAAGATTTAGATTCAAATGCCCTGCTTTCCTGTGCATGGATAATAAGTGAAGGATAATTTCTCTGCCTAGCCCATTTCCTTCCTATGTACAACAAAATTTCCTCCGTTTGCTCAGCCATATTTTTGTTCCTTTCCTCAAAAACTTGTGTTACCTACCCAACGGTGTATTAGGTGTGATTTGCTATGTTTCTTTACTATATTTTTACCTTCTGCGTGAATGATTTTTGTGCTTACTGTACATATATTCATTACTGTGCTTCCTTGTGATGACCGTGACAATCATGCATTTGATTACTGTGCTTAATGTATCTACTACTGCGATTTGATTAGCATTTTATTACTACTACTGCGATTTGATTAACGTTTGATTAGCGATTTTATTATTATTGTTGCAATTTTATCATTACTACTGTGATTGGTTTGACATTTTATTTCTACTCTGCGAATTGAATAACATTTGAAATTCGCTTTTGAAATAACAATTGAAATAGCGATTAAAATGAATAGCATTGAAATTGAATTAAAGCGAATAACATCTGAATTAACATTTGAAATAGCAATTGAAATAGCGATTACATTCTCTAGCATTTGAACTTCAATTAAAGCGAATAAAGCGAATAGCATTTGAATTAGCATTTGAAATAGCAATTTTTGAATAGCGATATTGTTATTGACAACGATTTATAAATAGACGCAATAATCTTTATTAATAGACAACGATATTGTTGTTGACAACGATTTATCAATAGATACAACAATATTTATTAAAAGACAACGAATGGTTGTTAGACATCGATATCAATAGATTCATTAATATTACTAGATTTATTAATAGATTCATCAATAGTTTTATTAATAGATTTAGCAATAGACATCTTCATAGACAACGATATTGTTGTTGACAATGAATATTAATAGACAAAGATATTATCGTTAGAGAGCGATATCATTGTTAGACATAGATTTATTAATGTCAACAATCTATCTAATTCATGATACTGCTCTGTAATGTACTTCTAATGTTTAATCCATTTAGGAGTTAAACAACCAGGTTTGATCTTCCAAATATTCACTTGCAACATCTGTAACAGATAAACTTAAGGGCCCTGGTGTGATATGGTTGATCCCAATAATTTTTACTTTCTCATTATTGTTGCAGATGTAGCTGTAGGCATGCTTGCAGGGTGTATTTCCTCTTTTGCGAGTTTCAACATTTTACACCGATGCTGGCAATAAGATAAAGGAAAAATGGCTCACGCTGAGATGGGTTAAATTCCTGCTAAGAAATTGGTTTATTTGTTTGGAATTGCGGTGTATTCTGGTGGTTTATTTGACCACTGTAACCTTTGTTGACAATTAAGTTTATACACGTACACACTTTTTCTTTTCTTGTTACCAATGATGAAATTTCTTCCTTCCAACGATTGTTTACTTTTCTTCGTTTTTTTCTTTGTTCTATTTTTAATTTTTGATTTTTTTTTTTTTTTTTGTTCTATTTTTTTAATTGAATAAAAATACCAGTAACTAGTCCATAGTTTTAGTTATGTGCAATTTAATTGATAAGTGTGGTGATATGAAGTGTTATGTTGGATGAGATTTCAAATTTTCCTCAAATTTATCCATACTTATTAAAAAAAACATTTATAACACCTATTTAAAATATTAATTTATTATCATTACCATATAAATGTATATCCTTAAATTATCATCACCATACAGTATTTTTAAATTAGTAATGGAGTAAACAAACTTTGTTATTGCATACATATTGTTTCAAAATTCAAAATTTCATTAAATCTTGGAATTGTGAACTCTAATTCAATTTAGATAGGGTGTTTGATTTTGGTTAGTTGGACTATATATGAAAAAAACAAACAAACAATTTGCACTTGTTATGTGTCGCATGTTGTCGCAAGAAGGGGTGGGGGGGGGGGGGGGNGTTACACTCTTTCTAGCACCATCTCAACATTTTTTTCTTCGAAATGCATATGATCCAAAATTGTTATATGTTTTTTCACTAATATCATCACTCCGTGCGTAATTTAACTTGATATGAAATTGTGATTTGGAAATTGCTTGTTTTGTATGCATAATGTCATGTATGTTTCTTGCAAGCACATAATATCAGATTGCATTGTGTCATAGTCATTGAGTATATCATTCATATGTGCATTTAAGCTGCGCGTATTAAGTGAGAGAATTGATACATATGAGTTTGTTTATATGTATTTGTAATCATATTGCAGATGCCATTTTGCACTAGTCCGAAGGCGTTGCATCTCAATATCAACTTTATGTTTGACTTTGAAGTTATCTTTTGTAAGAGTGCTTAGCAAATACAAGGACTCTATGTTTTTGACACGGGACAAAGCTGTGTATACAAGTTCATGTATTCGTATTCCATCAGGGCCGAAGGCAACACTATCAAGTGTTAGCCCTTGTGATCTATGGATTGTACGTGCACATGCAGGTTGAATTGGAAACTGTTTTTGAATCTTCAGTTGACCTGCCTTTGCCAATGTTGATATTGGTTTTGATATTCGCAATATAGGTGTCCATTCACGCGAAGTGTTTGAATGATATAGATAAGCTAACTTGTTGGCTTGTCGGTGGCCAATATGTAGGTCATGGAACTTAATCCAGAGGAAATCAACTTTTTCTGTTTTGGTATAAGCTTTGAGTATTCCATCTGAACCATTCACCAAACCATCTTGTGAATCATAGTTGCAGGCATATATTTCAACTAGCATGTCTAATTTCAGGACAAGTTGCAAAGGGAAAGTTGTTGTATGTTTATGACATGGTACATTGTCATGGTTTTCTTCTTCAAGATCAATTGAATTGATGATGATATCATTGCTAGGAATGAGCGATAGCATATACTTGTTATGCGTTGCAACATCCTTATTCTTGTAGAATAGGTAAGGGAAGGTTGGGTCGGTCGGGGCAGGTCGCATGCAACTTGAATTGATATATGTTAAGTCATCACATGTTTGGTTGTTTGCCCACATTTTATTTAGAATTTCAATAAATATTTCAGTTGTGTGGCACATTGTAGTATGTAATTCAAAGCATTTTATGTTGTCTTTCCAAAAGTCATGCGTCATTGTTTGCATGTTGACCATAGGTTGCTCAAATATGAGAGAATCTTGTATGGGTTGTGCCTGGTAAAGATTCCCACAAAATACCATTTCAATGTTTCCAAAGTATTTGGTTTGGACATGTTTTATGTTTCTCAATCGATTGTCCCCAACCGTATAGAAGAGATAATGCAAATAAAACAATAGTATCAATTTACTCAGTACAAAGATTGAGTATTTAGCTAGCAAATCACAAAACACCGTCCCAACAATTTTGTGTGTGTAAAGCCCATTTTATAAACTATATAGAAGAAATTTAGCTAGTAAATTGCAAAACACTGACCTAACAATTTTCTGTGTGTCAAGCCCATTGGCCAAAAGAAATTTGACAGTTTAACAATCTTTTTTTCGTCTTCTCAGCAACTATTGGAAGTCTGAACCCTTATAAGAGTTCTATTTATCATGTGGGAGGATACTTTGAAATCAACATTAATGTTTGGACCCGAATCATTTTGCATTTTATCTTCATCCTTTACCTAGGATTTGCATTTTAGGTCTTGGAATTTTCTCTTTATAGCTTACCGAAATATGCCACTGATAAACATGGATAATGCATGACAATGGTGTGCAATTTTGTTGCAGCTTGGTTACCTTTGTATCATACTTAGCCCTTCTACACCTACCTGTAGTTTTCTTCTACAAGAACATTTTGTAAAGGCATGTAGGTACTCATTCTCAGGCAAGGTGGGAATATCATCGAGGGCATGGTGGGAAGGCTAAAGAATTTCCTTATTCAATTGTGGTGTTAGAATTCCACTTCGTCACATAAGGAAAAGGACCGAGATTTGTAATGCTAGAAAAAATGATCGCTGGAGTTGTGCAGACGACATTGACACACACATGGTGCAGAGTTTGGGGAAAAAATTGGAGGAAAATTTAAGAGCAGGAGAAAAAGATATGCCAACCTCTATGGAAAGTCTGCAAGATAGGAACGATGAATAAATACCTAAACATTCTTACTTGCAAACTGTAAATAGTTAACGGTAAAGAACGAATATGAATGAAACTATGGTATTGAAACTTACTTGTCAATGATGAATGACAAAATCACAGGTCCAATTGCGAGTGCAAGATTTCAACCCTGCAAAGTACAACAACAGGTCCTGGAATTACCCAGGATTTGCATTTAAGGTCCTGGAACTTTTTCTTTATAACTTACTGAAATATGTCACCGATAAAGATGGATAATGCCTGAAAATGGTGTGCAATTTTGTTGTAGCTTGGTTACCGTTGTATCATACTTAGCCCTTCTACACCTACCTGCAGTTTTATTCTACAAGAACATTTTGGAAAGGAAACAAGCTTGTCATCGTCTTTCCATGTGAAAGACACGGGTTCGATTCCCGTAGGGGATAGGTAGGGACTCATTCCTGGGCAAGGTGGGAAGGCTAAATAATTTCCTTATTCAATTGAGGCTTTAGATTTCCACTTCGTCACATATGTCAAAGGACTAGGATTTGTAATGCTAGAAAAAATGACAGCCGAAGTTGTGCAGACGACATTGGCTTGCACATGGTGTAGAGTTTGGGGAAAAAATTGGAGGAAAATTTAAGACCAGGAGGAAAAGATATGCCAACCTCTATGGAAACTCTGGAGGATAAGAATAATGAATAAATAGTTAAACATTCTTACTTGCAAACTGTAAACAATAAACAGTAAACAACGAACACGAATGAAACTATGGTATTGAAACTTACTCGTCAATGATGAATGACATAATCCCAGGTCCAATTGCGGGTGCAGGATTCGAACCCTGCAAAGTGCAAAAACAACTCCAACTGCAGGTGCAGGACTCCAACCTTGCAAAGTTGAAGCAAACAAAAGCAGGCAACAAACAACAAACCAGTGAGCAAGCACCAACATGTCCAACTGCAGGTGCAAGACTTCAACCTTGCAAAGTTGAACCAAACAACAACAAGAAACAACCAACGAACCAGTGAACAAACAACAACCAGTGAACCGATAAAGAATATATGTATTTTCAATGATGACTAAATTGCATTCCAAACATAGAAGAAATATGAAACATATGATGACTATGCGAGTGGCGGTGGACAACAATATTGCCCAAATTCACTGCAAGATTGTATGCAAAAAGTGGAGGAAAAATGTACTCTGACATGCCTATTTAAGTAAACATTTAAGGCTGCCAGGCCTGTTTAAGGGTCTCGCGCTATGCAAACATTTAAGCTCTAAGGCCTATTCAAGTACATCAAAAAGAGTGTCAATGCTCAAAACTTTCGGTATGTAAACATTTCAATAAAAATAAAAAAATAAAAATTCAAAAAGAGTGTCGATGCTCAAAACTTTGGATATCTAAACATTTAAAACATTGGGAATAGCGAAGCTGACAATAAGACTTCGAATCTATTCTCCAATGAGGTGATGACAAATAATTATTTTTTATTAAATAAAAAATAATGCTTTCTATTCTCTAGTTCTAACAATAGAGATTGTGCAAAAATTTATAGTCAAAGGGCAAGTTAATATGAAGTCAATGATTTATCGATCACTATAGTCCTTCTACGCCTTCGGCATGGACTAATAATAATAATATATTTTGATTGGTAAACTTTAGGGAGGTATATATACCCTACTCCATTTGGATTTGAACTTGTGACTTCTTAAGATAAAACACATGTTCTTAACCATTAGACCCATTCAAGTTGTATAAAATTATAAAATTAATTTTATTAAAAATAATTTACCAAAAACAATTTAATATATGTTATCATCATGAAAATAATTTAATCATTATTTTATTTATTTTGATCATTAAAAATAAATATAATCATCTTTTCATGCTTTACCATCTTATGAACTATCTTTTCAGATTTTAATATTTATGATGAATATGGATTATTTATTTTAATTTTTTGTAATGCATATGGAACATCTTTCCATGTTTTACGGATATTATCAACAAACAGTTTTGTTAAACATAGAAACTATATTTTTAATATTTTCCATGTTTTACGGATATTATCAACAAACAGTTTTGTTAAACATAGAAACTATATTTATTTTATCAGTTAATTATTGTGTTGTTTTTTAAATTAAAAGCTCTTTTATAGTATACGATTCATATTAATGAAAGAGACGGAATGAAAATGCGGATTGACTAAGACAAAATAATCATCTTGTTTTAAACATAGATATGGAATGGTGTTGTTGTTCATGCTATAAATCTTCTTGTATTGTGATTAACTTGTACTAATTTGATATACTCAAAGTTGCTTTGCAATGTTTCACTTTAATTTCATTTTTCTATCAACTCATTTCATTGCGTTATGATGAACCAACCCTTCATATTTAATATTTTCATATAAAGTTATTAAATTATTTTTATTGAGAATATATATTTTTTAATTTATATTTTAATTTATTTAATATATTTTCATTTTAATTTGATTTATAATTTTATACAATATTTTGATTATATGATATATTATATATATATATATATATATTTTGTAAATAAAAGTGGATCCTTATATTATTGCCAACTTTAAGTTTACAAAAAACCTGCAGCTTATTTGTGAATACATAAATGCTTGCAACTGGTTGTAAAAAGTAGAGTTGTTGGTTATAAAATTACATTGCTCTTCATGAATTTCCGGAAGTCCGAATCCTTGAAACTTTCGGATCAGATCAATGGTCCCCAAAGGCCTGCAACCAACGAATGAGATCTTCTTCATGACTTCGCTCTTCTCTTCCGAAACCCGAACCCTCGAACTTGCATCAGATCAAGGGTCCACAACCTTTCCTGATCCGACGACTACGGTCAAATTACGAGTTTGCATTTTGCGACTCTTCGCTTCTCCTGATTTCGGGTCTTCGCGATTCAGGATAACGAAGGACTAAGTGTTCCCCTTCTTCCGATCCCCGAACTTGCAAGTCCTTCGGGACCAGATCAACGGTTCAGATCTCCTCGTGCTCCAACGATCCAGATTCTTTCTCGCATTTCACGACTTTGGAGAGCAACTCCCTCCATGCTTCAGACTCCCGATTGCCGAGTTCTCGAAATCTTCTCGCGTCAAATCAATGGGGCCATATCGACAGTCCAGATCTCCTTGTGCTCCAACAGTCCAAATTCTCTCTCGCGTTTCGTGACTTCACAAATTTGGAAAACAACTCCCTCTGTGCTTCAGACTCCCGATTGCTGAGTTCTCGAAATCATCTGTCGACTGTTGATCTTCTGCCTTAATGCTTATGGTCGCCCTCTCTCATGAGCTTCTGATCATTTCTGACTTGGAAGATTTTCTAAGTAATCAAAGGTGACACCCCATTCGGGTTAGGGCCGTCCAGCTGGGCAAGCTCCTTGCATTGGAGTTAGAGGGGTGAGCTTTGGGACTGCCTGGAATCTTGGAGAATGATCTGCTGCATGGAATCAACCTCTGCATTGGCCAGTATGTCTGCAACTTTGTTTTCACTTCGCCGAATGTGTGAGGGGGTTAGAGTAAGAGAGGGTTTGAGAAGTGCTTGGAAGCTGTAAAGAGGGGCAAGGAGGCTCCAACTGGAAGTGATTTTCCCTGGATCTCTTCCATTCAGGATTTATTATGATTTTGGAGTCTCCTTCAATGATCAGACATGTGAGGTTTTGATCTAGAGCCATTTGCACTCCTCTGATAAGACCCCAAATTTCTGCTGAATTGTTGGTGTCGCGACCTAGATTTTCTGTAATGAGGCTTTGAAGTTGGCCCAGATTGTTTCTTATGACCGCTCCATAGTCTGAGTGTCCAGGATTTCCCTTTGATGCTCCATCAAAGTTGACTTTATGGAATCCAGGCGGGGGGTGGGGGGCACTTAGAGGGACCGAGGGCTATTGAATTTAGGGGGGGCTGCTGAGGAGGGGTGGAGTGTGCAAACGAGAATCCCCAAGAGTTGAGGAGCGAGAGCTCATCAGGGTCAGTGTGGAAGTCTTCCTTGGTCCACAATTGTAGCTGAAGAGTTTCCTGGAGATGCAAGAGGATTATATTCCAGAGGAGGGTAGGAAGAGAGGGTTGGGAATGAAACATTCTTCTGTTCCTCTCTTTCCATAGTTGCCAAACAATGAAGCATGGTAAGAGTTGACAGGTTCTGTTTAGGATAGGACTTTTGAAGGAACCGAAGCCCCAATCCTTGACGGTGCTTATGATGATGTTTTTAACTCGTTTGGTTCTTCTCATGAGCTGAGTGGCTAGGTTCCAGATGATCTCACTGAGTGGACAGTTGTTTAGGAGGTGCTCCATGATTTCTGCTTGGAGATGACAGAGATGGCAAATCGAGGGGCCAATGAACCCTCGTCTTTGAAGATTGTCCCAGGTTAAGATCTTGTTCTGAAGTAGAAGCCAGAGGAAGGTAGAGATTTTGGGCCAAAGTTTTGATTTCCATATTGTTGTCCAAATGCTATCTTTTTGAAGATTATGGAGTTTCTCTTGTAGAGTGTATCCCTCCTTAAGAGTGAAGCTTCCATGAGGTGTGTATCCCCATCTGAGAATGTCTTGGTCTATGCTTTTCCAATTCTCCTTTGGGAAGTTGCTTGTTTCCAGTGCTGTAGGTCACAGTCCCTGGCCACTTGGAGTTCCTGATGGGTAGATTTCTAGTTTTGCCAGGGAGAACTGCTAGGGGTATCTGTCCACAAATATGCCACTTTGAGAGTGGCAAGATCTTGAATGTGATTTTCGTAGGATTGTAGATTTTCTTCCAGTTGTAGGGGTGGCATTTGCTACTAGGAATCCATCAAGAATAGGGCATTCTGGCCATTGTGAACTTCCCAGAAAGCATGTTCCTGTATGAGTGGCCGATTTTTCTAGGCCGCATTCTAGATGTTGGAGCCTTGAATTTGCTCCTGCATTCTTATAAGATGGCTTTGATGCGTGTTTGGGGCATATTTTCATTTCCAGAGTTTTGCCCAGATCTCTGCTGGTGTTTTGAGCCATCTCCACCAAGTTCTTGCTCCCATGGTGCTATTTAATTTTCCAGGGTCCCGGAGGTCTAGACCACCTAAAGATTCGAGCTCTCAGACTTTAACTGACTAGGGCCCATTTTTTGTCTAGGTTGTTTCCATGCCAAATAAATTTTCTTTGCAGATTCCTTATTTTCTTTATGACCGATTGGGGGGCAGCTAGGGCTGAGAAGAGGTAAGCTGGGATGGCTCGGAGGATTGACTTTAAGAGAACGATTTTGGTTGGAAGGTTGAGGGAACAAAAGGTCTAGTTGCTCAGATGGTTGGTAATGGAGAGTAGGAGAGAGTCCCAGGAGATGTTTCTGGCTGCTGAGTCAGAAAGAGGGAGTCCCAGGTAGCGAGAGGGCAGAGAGAAGACATGGGTATTCAAAAGTTGAGAGAGGTGTTGTTGGATTGCTTTAGGAGTATTGAAAAAGAAAAGCTGCGACTTGGCCAGATCAAAGGTGGTGGCGGAGGCTTCGCTGAAATCAGATAGGATTGAGCTTAGTTTATTTGCTTCTTGCATGGTGGGGGTGTTCAAAAGCAGCGTATCATCGACAAATTGGCTGTGGGAGGCTGCCGGTTGTAACCGATGAAGAGGGAGGCCTTGGAGGGATCCATTTTGAATTGATGCCTTGATATAGAGTCCTAGGCCTTCAACCATTATGACAAAAATGAAAGGGGAGAGAGGGTTGCCTTGCCTTATTCCTCTTGTGGGGGAGAAGGGTTGAGAGGGGACTCTTGACGAAGATTGAGAAAAAGGTTGAGGAAATGAGGTTCATTATCCAAGAGATCCAATCTTTGTTGAAACCAAAAACCGATAGGAGAGCTTTCATGTATTGCTAGATTATTTTTTCAAAAGCTTTTGAAAGGTCAAGTCTTAGAAGCATACCTGGAGTACGAGTGCTTTTGAGCGAGTGAATCATTTCATGGACAAGTATGATGCTGCCCATGATTTTCCTTCCTTCGACATATCCTTATTGCTCCTTGGAGATGATATATTTGATTTTTAATGTGAACATAATAGTGTAATTAAATTCAAGTCTCTTAAAAATAGATTATATAAAATTGTGATTTATTATGCTTTTTTTTCTTGTTCTTGTTTTATAAGTTTAGGTTTCAAACATATAACCTCACATAAGATGACTATTCTATACACCAGGGACTTCATACAAATATCTTGGAATTGATATTCACCACAAGCTCAACTGGAATTATAACATTGAGAAAAGGATTATTGGGGGATGGAAAACTTATTATGGGCTTGAAAGTAATTGTAATTCAGCCGATCTTTGGATTTGGGATAAGAAGAAACTCCTCTTTGAGACTCTCTTACACATGTTATTCTTTATGGATGTGAAGTCTGGGCCTGTAGTATCTCTCGTGAATCCCAGAGAAAGATAAATCAATTACAAAAGAATTTTATAACCTATAATCTCAAAATTAAAGGAAATACGCCCTATCCCATCCTCCTCTTAGAAACAAGCCTATCCCCCATTGAGAGCACTACTATGACTAGATACCTAATGTATAAGAACAAGTTAAACAACATGGAAGACAATAGGCTTCCTAAAATTGCTTCAAAATCGAGTCGTAACCACTATCGACTCAAGTGAGCATGGCATAAAGATTCCCAGTCTTGGCTAAACTATTAGGGAATCACCGAAGACACCATTTTGCAGAATAAAGATACTATTAAAATTCATCAAATCAAAATTTAAGGAGAAAATGTGGTGTGATAAAGAGTTAGAGGAAAAAACAAAGTTAAGGTATTATAAAGATGTAATCAACCATAATCTAGTAGATCAACATTATCTATTTGTTTTGACGAGTGTAAAGAAAAAAGAAGCATTGCTAAGATAATAACAAATTCTCACTAGAGCCCCCGGGGGGCAGCTCAATTGGCAAGTGCCGTGAAAATGAAGTTCCATGAGGTTTCGAGTTCAACTCCCCCCGACTTACAATGTATGTCGCGTAAGGGGCATCGTGGGCACACCTGGAGGTTATAGTGGTAGCAGTTGGATAACACGACCACGTGTAACGCGAGCACGTGCCCAACTAGTTGCTGATTCCGCCAGACATAAAAAAAAAACAAATTCTCACTAGCTCCATAGTGAAACTGGGCGTTGGTCAATTCCTAAAATGCCATGGGATGAAATAGCGTGTTACCTTTGTGACACTAAGAAGGTTGAAGATGAAAAATATTTTTTCTTAGATTGTCCAGCTTATACCGAGATTAGATCTCATTTTCAAAATATTTGTCACACTACCAACCTTCCTAACCTCTTAACTCAACAAAACTATGGTGATCTTGGAAAGCTTCTCTTAATGCTTTTCGAGCACAAAAGCAAAATTCTAAAGAATCACAAGTAATCACTTACCCTCTTAAGATCTAATAAATCAATTCAATCTTATTAGAGTCATGAAAATAATTTAATAATTATTTTATTTATTTGTTTATTTTAATCATTAAAAATGAATATTGATCATCTTTACCATGCATATCCACTATCTTTTCTGGTTTTATGATGAATATGAATTATTTATTTTCATGTTTTATAATGCATGTGGACTATCTTTCCATGTTTTACTACTATTCTCAACAAATATGAGAAAGAAACTTAAGAAGTTTCGTTGGACATAGAAACTAGATTTTTAATATTTTCCAACTTTTCCATTTATTTTATGAGATTAACTATTAAATTATTTTTTAAATTAAAAATTGTTTTCAAGTATATTATTCATATAAATGAAAGAGACACAAAGAAAATGCAAAGAGGAGATTGACTAAGACAAAATAATTATTCTTGTTTTAAACATAGATCTGGAATGGTGTTGTTGATGCTATAAATCTTCTTGTATTATGATGAACTTGTACTAATTTGATATACTCAAAGTTTTTTTTTTTTTTTTTTCCACGAGAAAAAAATGCTCTTTATATTAAAAAAGGATATAAATATTTACAAGTCGACTTCTCTTACAGCGGCATAAAAGCTACAAGAAGGTAATTGCAAAAAAGTATACTCAAAGTTGCTTTGCAATGTTCAGTGTACTTTGATACTCGTCGTTACTTCCTAGGATAATTGTTAGTCAGATGAATATTTGTTTTTTTTTAAAGTAATATAAATTTTATTTCTTTTATTTATTAAAAAAATGTATATTATTATTATTTTTTTTAAATTAGTTATAATGATGAGTACATTTACAGTTTTTAAAATCAATAAAGTTTATTGAACAATAAACTATGATTTTTTTTTTTTATATATATTTATATGCTTATATATTATTAAAAAATAGTATTTTTTTTTTGTTAAGAAAAGATTTTTTTCAAAATAATAGAAAAGGAAATTAGTGTTTTTAGTTTGAATTGATAAAATTATAAATATCAAAAGTTAACATTAATTCACTTGTAATACTAGTATTCAAAATGTTAAATTTAATTTTACATTAAAAAAACAATTTCATCAATTTAAAATTAATTCACTTATAATATTAATATTATAGATATTGAATTTAATTTTACATTAAAATAACAATTTCATCAATTTAAAATTACAATGTTAACAAAAATTACTTAACCAATTAACCAATTTTCAATCATGATAAACCAAAAAAATTAAAATACAGATAAACTTCTTCTATTAAAAAAATAATAAATATACTTAATAATATACGTAAAACTTTCATGTGATAAAAAAATCCATGATATAAATTATGACACGCAAATAAAAGAAGTATGCCATGCATTCAAGATAAACCATTTTAAAGCTGGTTTATGTTTGAACGAACAACACTTTCACGTTTTGATTTGTTTCAAGATAAAAATAGATAATCTTAAATTATATGCATTTAACAATATGGTTGGATTAAAATGGTTTTGATTATATTTATAAATGATGTATAAATATAAGTTTTTAAAAGAGAAATGGTTAATTTTTAGTATTAAATAAAAGTGGGCATTGTAGTAGTACTGTCTACCTTATAAATACAAATATAAGATTAACAATATTATCTATTTTTTTATTTTTATTTTTTTTTTTATTTTTTTATTTTTTTTTAATTTCAAAAGGTTAAGAAAAATATTTCTTATCTATTTTATTTTCAAAATTCTAGTGTTATGGTTAATTACTTTGTTTGTGTAAAGCCTTACACCTTGTCAAAGCAAAATTACAAATTTTAAAAATGTTAGTAAATTTAAACATTTTTTGCTACCACTTCTGAAATGGGCATTTTTCCTTCTTCCCACTACTAATGATAGAATGGAAGGGTTTATAATCCCAACTTGCTCTCCATAAATCTTTTATTTGCACAAGGTGGAATATACTAAAATGTTATACATGAGTCTAATCACCAAGAGATAGTTTCCAATAGTTGTTGCCCCTATTTTCTTTCAACCAACAATTGTTTCCAAGTTTCTAGTCGACCACCAAGGGATGCTAGAGATTAAGTCTACTTTTCTAAGACTTGAAACTTTTCGGATTCCCTAATAAACATAACTGAGGCTCAAATTCAAGAAACAGAGTCTATCAAGAGATGGAATTACACTCCAACATAATTGAAAAAGAAGGAGACTAATCCATTATCCACTCGACTGATTGTAGTGAGGGATAATAGACTTCTAGGCAACTATCGAAACCTAAGGAGAAAAATCCACATTTTCTACACCATCCCATTTCACTAGAATTAATAACATAAACCTCCCCTTGGCTTGAATCAATGACATGACATGCCATCATATATATCAAGTGAAAATGTGTCTCTTCATGTTAATGTAGTCATTAAAGGTTGATAAGTGGATTTATAACTTAGGGGAGATTGCAAAATTCCTCACATCCCCTCTCCCAACAACACCCCTCTTTTCCATACCAATCCTAATTGCATACTATAAGCTTTGTTTGACATAACATCAACCAAAGAAGTTGGCCCTCATAAAGTATGATAGAATTCAACCGATTTGAATTCTTCTACACAATTTTGAATTCGAAGGAGAAGGTTATTCAAGTGTACTGTAGTTCTTAAGGTAAGGTTTTGAAAACCATATGAAGAATAACAACCAATGAATCCCCCACCATTGTTACCTTTTCTATTAATGTATTTTTTAAAATCAAGACTCTTTTCCGCAAGGTTAAGGCTTCTGCTTGATTATTAGAATTCTTGCCTATTCCCCATGCAAATGAAGTTTCCTAAATTCCATTAGAGTCTAGGATGACCCACACCTGCCACCCCTTATAAATATAAACTTACTAATTAAAAATACATGAAATTGTAGGGGCTTTATTATTAATAATGGAGTATTTTTCAAATAATCTTTGTAAATGGTCATGGAGGTCTTCGTAAACATCTTGTTCAATGGATAGAGGTTTTTGTGGAGATTTGGGTTATGACGTGTTATTGCCAAAAGGGTGCACTTGTGCACTAATGGTACGGAAGCACCATTATTAGTCCCTGTCGTAGGCATAGAGGGATTATAACGATCAATAATGCGTTGACTACATATTAGTTTGTCCTTTGACCCGAAATATTTGCACAATACCTATTGTTGGATCTATGGAATTAAAAGCATATATTTTTATATAATAAAAAGTAATTTATATGTACTGATCTGATTGGATAAGAGATTGGAGGTCTTATTGTCGGCTTCGCTATTCCCAATGTATTATATGGCAACATATCCAAACTTTTTCTTGTAGACAGTAATTTTTAATCATATATTTTTCGTCTATATTGGTTGAAGGTCAATTGATGCTAGCATTAGTTCGAATGTTTGTATTAGCATTTTCTGCTAGCCGAATATATCCGTAAGTTTTGATATGTACTAAGCATATTGAAATGTTTTGATATCCAAGCTTGTAGTGATTGAGAATTCCAAAGTTTATAGCGTCTTTGGCAGATGTATATTTGTTGAAATGTATTGACACTTATTCTGAGAAGCCTCAATAGGCATGACAGCGTAAATGTTTACATGACGCGACATCCTCCAACACCCCTGACAACTTAAATGTTTGCATACCGCGAGGTCCTTATATAGCCAGTCAGTCTTAATGTTTATGTAAATACGCTTCTCGGAGTACATTTTTCCTCGAAATTTTCCATACAGTTACAGTGAATTTGCACAGTCTTGTTTGTCCACCGCCAGTTCAATAGCCATTGTATGTTTCCTCCTTGTTCTGCCATTGAAGCTACATACATTGTTTACTGGTTCGGTGAATGCTTCTTCTTCACTGGTTTGTCGGTTGCTGCCATTGTATGTTTCATCCTTGTAATCGTTGAAGCTGCATACATTGTTTACTGGTTCAGTGAGTGCTTCTTCTTTGCTGGTTTCTCGGTTGCTGTTTGTTGTTGTTTTGATCGCGATTCGACTTGCGCTTCTGCATTTCATCGTTTCAGAGTAAGTTTCAATGCCATAGTTTCATTTTGTATTCCTTGTTTGCTGTTCAGTGTTTGCAGTTTGCAAGTAAGAATGTTTGCTTATTTGTAGTCACATGTTCCTTGTATGTTTCCAGTTCCTTCTATGCTTGGGCTGCAGTTTCGTAATCATTGGAGATACATATGTTTTTCACTGGCTCGGTGGTTCTTGCTGGTTCGTTGGTTCGTGGGTTGCTGGTTCTGTTTGTTTGGATGGGGTTTGCGCTTCGTGGCCCCGTGGGTGCATTTCGGCCTGTTCGTGCTTTCTCGCTGGTTTGGTCCTTGCTGTTTTATTTTGTTTGATTCGGCCTTGCAGAGTTGGGGTGCATCGACGGTTGTTGGAGTTTTTTTTTTTTTTTTTTGGATTATTATTGTTTATTTAGGGTGCTTTACGGTGTTCAATCCCTGCACCCACGAGTCGACATGAAGTTGCGTTATTTTCCATGTCTGCTGAGGCCAATATCTGTTATTCTGTGAGATTTTGCTAGTGCTCGAGTCCTGCCATGAAAGAAAATAGTTGCATGCAAAATTGTTCGAGGATTACATGTGAAGTTACAATATCCACTGTTTTTTTGTTGGAATAAAGCATATGTATGCAGGCTACATTTATAAACCATGTATGGTTAGATGTGCGGATACGACATTACATGTTCTTTCTGTTGAAATAATGTAACTGTGAAGAGCATTCTTATTATTTTGTTATTGGATTAAATCCCCATTGTGGATTAATCATGTTATTATTATTATTGGATTAAATCCCCATTGAGGATTAATCATGTCATTATTAATATTATTG
>ML821022.1:4751-20174 GCA_009831015.1 Picea engelmannii | reverse complement strand
AAATGCAATGAAAGACAACAAACCATAATACACAGGTTGATAACGGAGTTCGGCACAACTTTGCCTACGTCTCCGGGCCTTTTCTCTGTGGGGGAGGCTTCTTTATTTCTGTTCGAAAGCTCAATAGTACATCATTACAATTCTGAATGGCTTCAAGACTGATCTGGTCATGTTCGCCCAAATCTATAGAACCATGCACAAAAAAACGGCACGCGAAACGGACGTCCGGAGCTCTCAGAAATGGTCCGACAACATCTCCTCCTCAACGGCTTCCCTGCCTCAAACTGGCTTTGACTTGGCTTCTCCTCAGCATCTCTGCTTTGAATGCTCTCCAAAACTATCCCCTTGGCCTCAAAATGGCCTTGGTTAAATAGTTGGGAAGTTGGTTATCCATCTCCAACTTCCTCCACGAATTTAGGCTCTAAAAATGCCCAATAACTCCCAAAAATGAGTTAATTACATTAAAAAGTGGCTTAAACAATAATTAAAAGCCAAAAAGTGGTTATAAAAACCCACTTTATAACTATATAATAGTTAATTCGGGCTTAATCCCCCCGAACCCTGGCGCGCGCACCTTTGGAACAGTCACATGGGCTCCATATGGCCTAGCGCTAGCCCAAAGGGCTAAGCGCTGGCCCTGCCCTTTCGCTCCAGCACCCGGTCTCATGGTGTCTTTGCATAGGCCCATGGCCTAATGGTTATAACCATGCGTCCATATGGTCCCCGCGCTCCAGGTTCTATTGAATAGGTCATATGCCAAAAACACATAATCGCGGGACGGGGCTAAGCCTCGGCCCGACCCCCCCGGCATATACATTATAACTTAAACTTAAATGCATTGTTTGCCATAGGTTAAACAAGCACCAAACGCGGGCATAGTGGTTATGCAGACTTTCTTAAATCATTGCACGGTGGATAGGTCCATGGTTCGAATTCGGTGGATGATACCAAATTTTGATTAACAAACAAAATAGACAAATACCGGGGTGCCACGTGGTAGCCACTGATTAGGCCACGTGGCACCCAATCATTCGACCAAATAATTGCCACGTGTCAACCGATGATTCATCCATGCCAACCAACCACAAACCGACACGTGTCGCTTGCTGATTCATCCAAATCATCTGCCACGCGTCGCTGTCGTACGCTCTGTCAATTTCCACGTCACTCGAGCCACATCATCCGCTGACGTCATCCGTGCCACGTGTCACCCTTCCATTGGTGACATGTGTCACTTCAGGATTGGTCCAACCGTACGCTAAAAGTGCCAAATCTTCCTGACACATGTCAGCACCTGGAGCCACCACATGTCCTGTATGGACCTGCCACGTGTCCTGTACGGACTTTCCATGTGTCCTATACGGACTTGCCACGTGTGCTATACGGACTGTATGGACTGCACAGTCAGCAAATTTTTTTGCCCGTTTGACTTTTCAGACAGAATGCGATATCTTCTCCATACGGACTCTGTTTGACAAAGTAAATATACCACCAGAATCAGGAAGACGAGACGAACGCAATGGTGTTGGTTTCGTCGGATTCCGAGCACTTTCATTTTTGAGCATTTTTCAAGCCCTGTCAGGCTTCTGAATCCGATTTCGGATCAGTGCAACACTCCGCTGTCCTGACTATCCTTGTAACCCTTTTTTGAATACCATCCGACCGCTTTTCAAAGATTTCCATTCTTTCCTTGCTCTCCCCCGTCTCCGTCACCTTTGCACTTGTCTATAATAAAAGAAAATAAAAAGTTATATATATATATATATATATATATATATATATATATANATATCTTGTTTCTAAATATGGAATTACTGGCATATAATTCTAACAGGTCATCATGCAGAAACCGTATAGATTGTCATTGATGGGCGAAAGGCTCGAGGACATCTCGTATTGATGCGCATTAAACCAAAATTTGTGGGGGGATTATATTATCCCTTTCGAGTGTTCATTCAAAATCATGAAATTTCGTTCACACGACGTGGCCTTCGCATGTTCACGAAACCTTCATTCCTTAATTTCTCTTCACCGTACCTGCCACCTTCACATTTCTAAATATGCAATAAATAAACTTTACTGCAAACAGTTCATCATGCACCACCAGTACAGATTGTCATTAATCAGCGAAAGGCTCGAGGATATTTCCCATTCATAAGCATTTAACCAAGATTTAGCGAAAAGTTACATTATCGGCTCTATCTGATCATTTAAACCATCATCTGCAAAAAAAAAACCTTCTCATAAACCTATGGAATCAACTCGACAACAATTATGTGGAGATACAATGAACATCTTCGGGTGCGAGGACCAGAACTTCCACTGGTCCAAGGCATTTTCTTATTACTCAACCTCTGTCGTAGAGAACCAAGTAATTTGGACCTCCGAGATTGGTCATGCAGGCTGTGTCCCTGAGGTTTTTGACTGTAAGGACCTGTTCTCTTGGTGCACCGATAAATTTATTGCAGAGAAAAGAATTATTCCACTACAGGACCGCTCTTCTGTTTCTTTTTCACCTCAGGTCTTCCGCCAGATGCTGAAATTGCCGGAGCCAACATTGACATTCAAAGGATAAGATTACAAACAGTTCCTAGAAAAGCATAATAACGGATTGGACCTATTTCCCCTTTTTTTGGAAAACCCCAATCTAGTTCCTGAAGATATTACAAGCATGCAGGTTAGTTCATTTAGAAATCCATTTCGCGAAATTGCTTGCCTGTTTACAACAATAACGTGACAAGAGTCCACAGGTACTATTTCTTGCATGACTCTTTATATTTTGTATTTCACAGTCAACAAACAACCCATTTTTGATTGGGGCAGGTTAATTTCCCATGAAATCTCTTCCCAATTTTCAAACTACAAAAGGGAAAAGAAATTTTATATGTCATCCTATTTAGTTTTTGCAATAGCACATTCCTGTCGGTTTCCACAACTGTCTTTGTCCAAGAATGTCAACTGCAAATTCCACCTAGTAACGCTCTGGTACCAGGCCTTGTGGAAGCACAAGGATTCCCACTATTTTTAAGAGGTTTTTAATGGCTTCCTGTCTGTTTTCAAATTTTTGTTGTTAGGAGAAGATGCTCCCCACATATCTCAACAAGCAATTAGTTTTTTGGACAAGAAGGGGACACTCGAACATTTGGATAATTACACTGTCATAAGATTTTTTGGCTCCACAAAACAACCTGCTTTCCTTCCATGTCACATTACAAACATAATGTTTGTTTCATAAGTAGCACGTCAATACAACTACTGGTTCCATCTGTTCCAAAGGAAGAAAAAAAAACAGTTCATTCCTCTGCCTTGGAAAATAGGGGAGTTCGTGTTGAAAAACGTCAACAAAATTGACGATTTCGCAGCACATTTTAGCATCTCCAACCTCAGATATGTTGAAGACATAAGAGGATTCGACCCCTATGATAGTTTTAGACAACATTTACAAACACTTGGCCTCGACAATTGTTTTGTAAATAAACACCTGCCCAAAAACAGAGACAATGGCGACAACAGTCCTGCCTCTGATGCTGACGATGTAGAGACAGTTCAAAGCTGCACTAAATTGTACACACAATAGGGGAAAGGCCCCAGTGACAAGAGTGTTCAATCCACAAATACCACTCCAAAAAGTACGACATCCCAGAGCATCGCTCCAACGACCCATCACAACAACAAAGAAACACAAAGTTCTTCAAACGGAGGAGATAACGACCCTCCTCACTCTAAAATTGATAGTTCTCACAAGCTTCCATTAGAGAAGAAGAGAAAAAAAAAGTGGGGCAGGCAGAAGAGATGGAAATTTAGAGTGAGAACATGGAACTTGACACTGATTTGGATACCATGTTCTCCTTCCTTGATCAACCTGGAGACACCATCCACCATAGCCATCAAATGGACATATCCGTTACCCACAATTTTGACGAAGATGAATCCTTCATGTTCTAGAGCGCTGTTTTTGATAGCCGGAACAAAAAATTGATAATTGAGAAAAACTATTTTCAAAATAAGAAAGACAAATCTCGTTCAGAGGTTGACGTTTCCAACATGCGTCCTTCCCAAATCTGTCAACTTCACACCGCAACCGGATAAGCACTTCATGATTCCATTGGAGGCATCAAGACCGATAATGCCAGACTGAAGGACCGAGTCAAGGAATTGGAAGACACTTTCATTCCTATGCCATTGCTTGTCGATCCTTTGGCAATAGCCATGCCTGGCACCCCTGCACCCAATGTAAAAGCATCCTCCACCCTACTCGCATCCTGTAAAGGATATGTGGAGAACAATATCAAAAAAAGAATGGAACTGGTTACCAAGGCGTGGAAAATATCACAAACCATCACTTTCCTTGGAACCAGGGCACATAGCTTGCTCTAGCTTTTGCAGGCCGAATTAAAAGATGCAGAAAATTTCTTTTTAAAAATGGTCATCCCTTTTGGAAAGATTGTCAACAATATGACAGAAACAAAAAGAAGAGAAGAAGATCTTCCATCCAAAAAATGGATCGGCCAATTGAATGCATGTTGGAAAGAAAAAGTAAAGAACCTAGGTCTCATTGTTCAGTCATGTGAACAAGCCATAACGAAGAAAGATAAATTATTCACAAAGCTGCCAAATATAGACTTAGCCGAGAAAACCAATGACTTCCAAGACCCCCTCTTAATCGCAAACTCCTTTCCCTTAACCAGGCAAGAGTTCGATAAACATGTTGCTATGGTTAAGACCTTGTCTCTGGAAAAGTTTTACAACATCCTTCAATTTGATCAAGCTCATGTCTACGACCAGCTAGTCAAATATGCAGTACAGAATGTGGAAATTCATCAGGCTCTCTCTAATCTTTCTATCGACTTCCAAGAATTAGAAAACAATATTTTCAACATAAAAATCCAAAATGAGATCAATGTTGTCCCAATGAGAGGCTACATTGAAGAATGGCTCGAAAGGCAATTGAAACAGGTCGCTGATGAAAGACAACATGCAGTTGCCAACATTCCAGCAGTCGTGGAGGACATCCTTGAAACCGCAGTCGTCGACGACATCAATGAAACGACAGTCGCAAGCAAATAGCCAAAGGGCTCATATGTACCCTCAATGTAAGTTTACTCATCGCATCTTTTTTTGTTTATCAACCCAGTTATTCCAATTTCTTAAATACAGATGTATAGGAAAACACTTATACCTTTCCATTTATTTTGTTTTGCAGCTATTGCACTCTATCTTCTTTCCACAATCCTGTTTCTTGTACATATTTCTCTAATGGTCCGTGGGAGCTCCAATCCCAGTCTACATGACAAACACATTGAAATTCCGGTTTATATGTAATAGACTTAATTTTTTTGTATATTTCAAAATTTCCAGTAGTATGTAACAAACTTTTATTTTTTGACAGATTTCAAATAAAAATGCATTTAAATTTTTATATGTTACAGACTCTATTCTTATCTTTCACCACTCTGTATGACAAATGCATTTAATTTTTAATATGTTACATAATTTTATTCTTATCCTTCAACAATATGTATGGCAAATGCATTTACTCTTTTATATGTTACAAACTTTTCTTTTTTTATATATTTCAAAATAAATGGTGCTCAACAATGCAAGCGTCATTTACTTATACCCCATGTTCACAAATGCATTAAATTTTTTATATTTCTTATCTCCTATTAATTTTATGTCAGCATATATTTTTATCTTTCGCTAGTCCATATGGAAAATGCATTTAAATTTCCAAATTTATTCTTGCACTGTCAACAATTTTTTTACTTTGTTATATACTTTAAAAAAAAATAGGTTTTCTATATACTTTCAAAAAATAGATGGTGCTCTGCCTGCCAACCATCATTTACTTTTTCCCCATCTTCCATGATATACATGTGGCACACAACGTTCCCGTGATATACATTTTGCACCGAACACTTTGTTTCATTTACAATTCGACCCCATTTTCCACAATTTGCTTTCTAACCTCGTTGGTAGGGACTGCGTTGCCACGCAACCTTGTTGGACCTATAAATTTGACCTTGAGGATGTGCCAACAATACACATGAATCACCAATACTTCAAACTATGTATAAATATAATCTTGAATTATATGTATTCAATAGTAAGTTGAATTCAAAATGGTCTTGATTATATTTATAAATGATGTATAAATACAAACTCACTAATTAAAAAAACATAAAATTATACGAGCTTTGAATTATATGTATTCAATAGTAGGTTGAATTCAAAATGGTATTCATTATATTTATAAATGATGTATATATTCAAACTCACTAATAAAAAAACATAAAATTATACGGGCTTTGCAATTAGGAAAACAATGTTTAATGGAGGTTTTTTCAAATAATCTTCGTGCATGGTCACACAGGTTTGGTTAAACATTTTGTCTAATGGATATAGGTTTTTTTGGAGGTTGGGCCATGATGTTCTATTTCCAAAAAGGTGCACTTCTACACTAATGGTATGGGAGCATCATTGTTGGACCTGGACATTTGATCTTGATGACGAGACAACTATACACACCAGGCACCAATGCTTCAAATTATATATAAAGCAATAAACCATCGAACTAAAACATCATAATGCTTCACCACTAAACAAGAACAAATAGTGCTCCTAACTATATAATAATAATAATAATAATCTATTTTTAAGGTCACGACCAAGCCAGACACCAAATTGGTGTATGAGATCCCCTTGTTTGTGGGATAAGGGACCCCCTTCGCCCAAAGATTTGACTGGTAAAGTCTACAGAGGTATACATACCCTACCCCCCTTCTGGATTTGAACTTGTGACCTCTTAGGAGGAAACACATGTTCTTAACCATTAGGCCCACTTAGGTTGTATAATATGCGCAAATGCATCAAAATGGACAAAATTTACCACTAGCGCAACAAAAATAGATACAAATCACCAAGGTGCCTTAGATTTCCAATAACACAAGTTATTTTCCATTGGATAATGTGTTCTTATCAACAATGTGCTTCATAATCATCGAAGCATGCCTCCCACATTATTGTCAATAGATCACATGCATGCATTGTTGATAATAATGCATCAATGTGGCTTATTGATTAGAGAATACAAATGCAATTCATTGCTATTAGAGTACTAAACCATTATATGGAGTAATGTTCTTACCTTTATTTTTATTTTTATTTTTTCCACTTCCATTTTTATAATGTATATTGTACAATTGTTAGCAAAAAAAAATAATTAGTAAATTATTAACATATTTTTTCCACAGAAAAAAAAAAATCTAGCAATTTTTACAAGGTTGTAGCTTAAGTCTAAGGAATGTCATATGAAGTTCCAAGTTTTCTCTCAAAAAGGAAATAGCCTACCCTAGAATCTTTAGTAGTGAGACATCATATATAGTTCTCGTCAAAATTTTCAAAAAAGTATAGTCTTCTTTATACACTAAAATGTTTTAGCCAGTCTTCCTAAAGATACTTAGTCAATTTTTTCATCAAGAGACAAAAATCACAAGGCCCTAATATATGCAAAATAAATTAGAACTAGGGAGCATGAAGATATTCAAAAGAGTGTGCGAGAATGTTGTTAATGATTTTTCAGATCTCATTTTCTATCACAAATCCATCCTTAGATAGCCTTTCTGCTTCATAGTTCATGTTCTTGTAAACATGATTAAAAGAAATGTGATAGAAGGCTAATTTAGAAGCAGAATGTCGCAAAAAATAGGTTGTAGTGTGAAATTGAGCAAAACAAATTCTCCGTTCATCCATTGAATCACAAGCAAAGCGAT
This sequence comes from Picea engelmannii, assembly GCA_009831015.1. Lineage (NCBI taxonomy): Eukaryota > Viridiplantae > Streptophyta > Pinopsida > Pinales > Pinaceae > Picea > Picea engelmannii. The sequence continues at coordinate 12,402 of ML821022.1, read as the reverse complement.
TCAGATTGGATCATTATATTATTTTTCATCTATCTTGATGCTTTCAAAGTGGAAAAGAATTGGAGGAATTAGCTTGCAGGTCCATTTTCGTGTCGGGTCCTAGTTTGGAAAATTAGGGTTTGAAACCTTCCAGAACCATTTTGAGGCATTAAATGACAGGTTTTGGGGTAAAAAATTTCTTAGAATATCTAAAACCCCGTGACTCTATTATACACATTGAGACCTTTCCAATGGTGCAAAAATCACATCAATCTGAGTTCATGTGCATAAGTTATGCCTCTCACAATTTGACTTATCGTGTTGACCACCATGGTATGAGAGGATGCCATGTCAACCCCCGTTACTCATGCATATGGGGCTAGACATGCGAGTATTTTCAAGAATATTCTAGAAGGTCCAAAACCTTATCAAAATCAAGGGTTGAGGAAGTCAAAACCCTAGATGGCTACCAGGCTATCTTAAATATCAAGCCGCTAGAAGGAGAAGGGGTTCCATTCTATGCTATTGTAGTTTGTTCCATAGTAGAGAAAAAAAAATTGGAGTGGTAAATTAGAGAGCATAAAAAAGGAGGTTAATGTTTTGTAGCAGCATAACAACCCATAGGTCTCAGACAATTCCATAGAGAGTGGCTTCTCCTTTGTACTTGCATTATTTCCATACTAGATAAAAGAGAGCAAAGAAACCTCACCTTCTAGCTAGGTTTTCTCCTGTAATGGTTTCCCGGAGCAAATATTTGTGTTATTTTTTGGATGGTGTGTGATCGTATTTTACTATTTTTTATTTTCCGCATTTTATCTATTTCATGCATAAGAATAAAATCAATAACTAAAGATTCTGGAATCTAAAGGAATTTAACCTTCATAGTGTAGAATTCAATTTTATTTAGCAGATATGTTGTGATGAACTGTTCCAGTGGAATATCCACTACAATTTACAGATCATATTAGTATTAGAGAAGGTTTTCGTTGGATATTTGTGGGCAGCTGCAGGATCCAATAATTGACTTAAAGAGAAGTCACATAAACCATAGCCATGTCAAACAAATATATGTTCATAACAACCCTCAAGATCCAGTAGAAGAGAGATTTGAGAGGTTGGAAGCACATGTTGTTGATATCAATAACAATATGAACCTCCTCATGGGGGATCTAGCAAACAAGATCAGATTGGTCAAATAGGTTGGAGGCTCTAATTCAAAGATCGTATCAAAGGGAAAATCATGAGATAATGAAGACATAGAAAATGAGTCGCGAAAAGAACCTGAGAAAGAGAAACCGAGTTCGAGTGTCGTTAAACCTTCATAGTCCCTATTTAATATTGAAGCAAAAGTGGAAATAAATACATATCAAGGTGAGATCTATGCATTAAAACCAAATCATTGGTTGCAACAACTAGAAGTTTATTTTATCTTTTCTCCATATAGATGAAGAGAAAATAATATCATTTGCTAGATTGAAGTTAGAAAGACATGCTTTAACTTGGTTGGAAAGTCACACAGAGACACTTAGGCTAGAGGGTGATCCACCAATAACTAAGTGGGAGGATTTCAAAACCCTCATTAAGTCTCAATTCTACCCTATCAGCTATGTAGAGGACCAATGGATCTAGTGACACTACTTCCAGCATAAGCAAGGACAAAGTGTATATGAGTATAAAAAATGGCCATCATGCTGAGTATCTCTCCTAAAAACCTAGATGTACTCCTCAAGTGTCTAGGGGGCTTACACAGTAATATACTAAAGTAAATGATTCTCTCCAAGCCAAGGACAATGGATGAGGCATGTGTATAGGCACAATACTTGGAAAACCTAGGCCAAAAAAAGGGGCAACCAAGTGGTTCTAAGAATAAAGATCATCAGGGATCTTCCAAGGAGGGGAAGAAGAAGTGGAAAGGAAGAAAAGATAAGACGACAACATCCATTGCACATAATTGCAAAGATCTCAATAACCATCACAATAATTGCAACATTGATGGCCACACTAAGGAAAAGTGTTGGAAACTACATCCATAGCTGAAACCGAAGAATTACAAGAAGGATGGAAAAAAAAGAGCCTTCTAGCCACAGATTCGAGCAATCAGGTTGAAAGTAGTGCTGATGTGGATGAAAATATTATTTGCACATATGTGCAGAAGGAGGTGAATTTAATATCCTTCATCACCAGGAAGAGAAGGAGTTGACCAATCTCTTCCACATCAAGATTCAGGTTAAGAAGACTGAGATAGATGCTATGTTCGACTCTGGTTCACATGCTAATCTCATAGCAACGGATTTGGTCAAAAAGGTTGGATTGGAGGTTAATGATCATCCTAGCTCCTATCCATTGGGTTGGGTAAGCAAGGATGCAGATATCAAGGTAACAAATTAGTGCAAGATTAAATTTGTTGTGTGTTGATTTAATAGATGAAGTAGAATTGGGCGTAGTATGACTAGATGTATGTGGAGTAGTGTTTGGAAGCCCCTAAATGTATATGAGAGATTATTTCTTCTGCATAGAGCCAACCAGTACCACCTCATCAAGGATGAGAAATCCTTCATCATTATTGCACACAAAGGCAAATACAAATTTTCACTCATAAGTGCCAATCAAGCTAAGAAATTGATTAGTTCTAGAAAGAAATATGTTTTACTTTTCCTAAGAGAAAATTAGCCTGGTAAAGAGTCATTAAAAGTAAAGACATCGCTGGAAGGGTGTACTAAGGAAAAAAAACATGAATTGCAGGAGTTGCTAAAGGCATATAGGGGAGTGTTCTAGGAGCCTAAAATGATACCACCTAAGAGGGAAGTGGAGCACATAATCCAATTATTTCCAGACTCCCCTTGGAAAATATCGGGTTGTATAGACATTCTGTTCTGGAAGAAAATGAAGTAAAGAAGCAATTTAAATAGTTGTTGGAGTAGGGTGTGACTCTACCAAGTACCTCACCTTGTGGGTCACCCATCATAATTGTTCCCAAGAAGGATGGGACTTGGAGAATGTGTATTGATTGTAGGGAAAATTTGAACAAGATTACACTGAAGAATCGAGATCCTCTGCCCAAGATTGATGATCTATTTGACCAGATGTATCATGCAAAGTACTTCACTAAAATCAATTTGAAATGAAAATATCACCATGTACGAGTCAAAGAAGAAGATACATGGAATACTACCTTCAAGACAAGGTGAGGTTTGTATGAGTGGTTGGTTATGCCATTCAGTTTATGCAATACACCAACTACATTTATGAGACTAGTGAATGATTTTTTACGCCCTTATCTAGATCCATTTGTTAATGTCTATTTGGATGATATAATGGTTTATAGTGCTACCGGGGAGGAGAAAATCTCACATATTATGCAAGTGTAAGAGACCCTAAAGAAGCACCAGTTGCTGGCCAATATCAAGAAACATGAGTTTACAATCTTTGATGTATCTGGGGTATGTGATCGATGGAGGCGAGATCAAGATAGATCCCACCAAGATGGAGGCCATCATGAAATGGTCATTTCCTACAAATTGCATAGAAGTTAGGAGTGTTGTTGGGGAAACACAATAGTTGTGAAAGTTCATAGCTTCGTTTTCAATAGTAACTGCACCACTCCACGTAATAACAATGGGAAAAAGGCCTATGATTAGCTAAAAAGAAAGATTAGTCAAGCACCAGTGCTTGCACTACCAAACTTGCAAAATCCCTTCGAAGTGGAGATAGATGCAAGTGGGTATGCCATGGGAGTATTCCTAATGCAGGGATGAAGGCCCATCTGCTATCATTCTAAAGTATTTCATGGGGATATCCTCAACTACAAAAATCACCAACTGCTCCAGTATTTGCAAGCCCAGAATAAGTTACAACAAACCAGGCACTACAAATGGATGGGGTTCTTACAATAGTTTCATTTTGTCATAAAGTATAAGAAGGGTAGCACAAACAAGTTGGCATACATGCTTTCACAACCACCCACATCCAACATTACAACTTTGGCAACTCCAATGCACATCGAGCGTTTTACCCATGATGCATACAAAGAGACATACACATAAGATGATGGCTTCAAGGAGATGTTTCAACAACTACATGGCCAAATTCATATAGAATAAGGTGATAGCAACGTTTACTATCAATTTCAGAATTCTTTACTCTACAAGCTTGGCAAGCTTTGTGTTCCTAAAGGTGAACGATTACAACTTATTTGAGAGGCTCACACCTCCAAGATTGCATGACATTTTGGTGTTGGGAAGACAATTGACAAGTTACATTGGTATGCGTACCAGACCATAATGTAAGAATATGTAGCACGATATATTAGAGGATGTATACCATCCCTTACTAGCACCCAATAGACCTTGGGAAATCATTTCCATGGATTTTGTGGGTGGTTTACAAACCACGTAGAAGGGACATGAATTTTTATTTGTGCCAGTTAATAGGTTCAACAAAATGTGCATTCCCATGCCTTGTAAAAATACCATAGAGGGTCAAAAAGCAACAAACTTATTCTTTGAACAGGTCTGGGTGCACTTTGGGATACCAAGGAGCATCATCTAAAACAAGGACACCTGATTTCTTAATGCCTTCTAGACTACATTGTGGTAGAATATGGACATAGGTATACACCATTCTATCCACATATAGATGGGAAAACATAAGTAGTCAACAAGACTTTGATGCAAATTTTGAGGGGATACAATCAGAAGCATCCGAAGACCTGGGATGAAAATTTTATTTATATACAACACTCTTATAATAGAGTAGTCCACACTTCTACTAGTAAGTCACCTTTTGAAACTTGTTTTGGATATTTTCCACCTTCACCCTTAGATGTTGTATATGGACAACAAGAAGGAGTGAGGGAGGAACTCACAAGAGATGCATTGGAAGCATAAAAATTTGTTGAGAAAATCAGGTAGATTCATTTGCAAGTATAGGAGACGCTGAAGAAGTCACAGGAAAAGTACAAGGCTAGACAAGACCAACATAGAACATAGAGGAAATTTAGAGTGGGAGATAAAGTATGGTTACAACTAAATAAGGAAAGACTACATGGTCATGGTAAGAAGATCAAGGCTCTACAATATGGTCCTTTTGAGGTATTGGAAAAGGTGGGAGATAAATCCTACAGACTCAATCTATCCCCATACATGTGAATTTACTTAATAGTGAATGTGGAGAATCTCAAACTATATGATCCCTCCATGTTGGATCAAGAGGAGGAGCAGGTCCTACCTTCCATACAAGATTTAGCACCAAATGCTCAAACATAGTTGGCAGAGGACACAATTGTGTAGAAGCGGTCTACAACTACACGAGAGGGACAACATGACTTTTGGCAGATTGGATTGAAAGGACAACTTCCAAGCAAAGAAAAGTTGTACTCCAGGGAGGAGGTAGAGGAAAAGTTTCCTCACCTCATTCAGTAAAGGTTTTGGGGACCAAAAGCCTCCCTAAATGGGGAGGTGTGATCCAAATTGGATCATTATATTATTTTTCATGTATGTCGATGCTTCTAGAGTGGAAAAAAATTGGAGGAATCAACGTGCATGGCCATTTTCGCGTCAAGTCCCAGTTTGGAAAATTGGGGTTCAAAACCTTCCAGAGCTATTTTGAGGCATCAATTGAAATTTTTTTGGTGTCAAAGCTTTCCTAATATAGCTTGGACCCCATGATGCTATTCTACGCATCAAGACAGTTCCAATGGTGGAAAAATCACATCAATCAGAGCTCATATGTGAAAGTTATGCCTCCCACAAGTTGACCTATCATGTTGACCACCATGGTACGAGAGGATGCCACATCAACCCCTGTTACTCATGCATATGGGGCTAGCCATGTCAGGAATATCAAGAATATTCTAGAATGTCCAAAACCTTGTCAAAATTGAGGGCTGAGGAAGTCAAAAACATACCCCTAGATGGCTATTGGGATATGTTAAATATTGAGCCGCTAGGAGGAGAAGGCATTCCATTCTATGTTATTGTATTTTGTTCCATAGTATAGAAGAACCACTAGGAGTGGGAAATTAGAGAGCATAACAGAGGGGTATAATGCATTGTAGTAGCCTAATAAGCCACAAGTCTCAAGTAAATCCATAGAGAGTGTCTTCTCCTTTGTACTTGCATTATTTCCATACTAGAAAAAATAAAGAAGAGCAGCCTCACCTTCTAGTTGAGTTTTCTCCTACAAGGGTTTCCTAAAGCAATTATTTGTGTTATTTTTTGGATGGTGTGTGATTGTATTTTACTATTCTTTATTTTCTTCATTTTATGTATTTCATGCATAAGAAGAAAATCAATAAGTAAATATTTTGTAATCTAAAGGAATTTAACCTTCATAGTGTATATTTCAGTTTTATTTAGCAAATCTATTGTGATGAACTATTCTAGTGGAATATCCACGACGTTTTTCTAGATCATAGAGAGTGATCCAGATTTATGAGCAGAATGAAATGAAACCATAGATTTATAATATTAACACTGAGACACAATGAACAATAACAAAGATACATTGAAACTTGGCTTCTATTAAATAAGAAATACGCTGAAAATTGTAAAATGCATACTGAAAACAAGCTTGCTAGAATGGTGGCAGCTTATCTCTCAGAAGAGATGTGATGGCTACACTCATTCACAAGAAGATGAGTATAATGAGGCTTTGAAGGCCTTTTTACAATAAACATGAATTTCAAAACCCTAGACATCCAAAAACCTAAGCCTAGGAGATGAAGCACCAAAAGTCTTGTGGGCCCTGTTGGGGTAAGTTAGTACATCAACTTCCCGGGTCGTAAATTTTGCATACGATATCCGTTTAGGGTGAACGATAGCTTGTTGGAAATGTATTGACAAGGATCTTCATTTTCGGGGATCAATAAAACTTCAACTAGCAGCAAGGTGCACGATCAGGGGATAAAAATTTGCTCAATTTTCAAAGTGCTCGGATTGAGACGAAAACAGTGCCATTGCGTCCGTCTCGTTTTCCCGATTCCGACGGTATATTTATTTTCGAAAACGGAGTCCGTATGGAGGAGATATCGCGATTTGACAACTAGCAGCAAGGTGCACGATCAGGGGATAAAAATTTGCTCAATTTTCAAAGTGCTCGGATTGAGACGAAAACAGTTCCATTGCGTCCGTCTCGTTTTCTCGATTCCGACGATATATTTATTTTCGAAAACGGAGTCCGTATGGAGGAGATATCGCGATTTGACCGCCAAGTCAAACAGGGAAAAAATTGGGGTGCTGACTGTACCTGTCCGTACAGTCCGTACGGCCATGTGGAGGGACGTACCATCATGCTGATGTGGCAGAGAACAGGCGTGGCGCATTTGTATTGGACGATTGTCAGCGAATCGGGTGCTGACACGTGTCTCTTCATTTGTGATTAATTTGGTTATGTGTAAAAAATATTGTTGGAGTCCGCGGGTTTGAACCCGGGACCTCCTCCTCTATACAAAGACTTAACAAACACTCCGCTAGCCAACTATCCGTTGCTTGTTCCTTGTTAACAAGGCGAGAAATAATATATTTAAGTTACGAATTGTATTATTTTTAAAAAGGGGGCGGGTCGGGGCCCAGCCCCGACCCATTGTTTATTATATGTAACCGTGTATTGTGTTGTCGGGTGGCGCGCAATTGTATTATAATACAATACATTGCATTATAATGTATTACATATA
>ML821021.1:54806-66558 GCA_009831015.1 Picea engelmannii | reverse complement strand
TTCTTTGATGATATCCTCATCTATAGCAAAACCTGGACAGACCATCTTACTCATGTGGATCAAGTTCTCTGCCTACTCTCTCAGCACCAACTTTTCCTGAAACAGTCCAAATGTGCTTTTGGTGCCTCAGAAGTAGAATACTTTGGTCATCTGGTGGGAAATGATGGCATCAGGGTGGACCTGAAAAAGATTGAAGCTATGAAAGACTGGCTGCACCCAAAGACTCTCAAAATATTGCATGGATTTTTGGGCCTCACAAGGTATTATCGCAAGTTTGTTAAGAACTACGGAAAGATTGTAGCACCTCTCATAGCCCTCCTCAAAAAGAACTCTTTCACTTGGACTCTAGCAGCTGCTCAAGATTTTCAAACCTTGAAGATGGCCATGTGCACCACTCCAGTTCTGGTCCTTCCCGACTTCACAAAGACCTTTGTGTTGGAATGTGACGCCTCACGGAAAGGAATCGGCATTGTCCTTATGCAAGAGGGTCGACCTTTGGCCTTCACTAGAAAGCAACTGTCTGAAAGGAATCTGGGAAAACCCATTTATGAAAAAGAAATGTTGGTGATTATGCATGCCGTTGAGTTGTGGCATCCTTATCTCTTGGGGCAATGCTTCCAAATTAAGACTGACCATCAAAGCCTCAAGTACTTTCTGGAACAACACATTTCCTCCTAGGAACAACAAAAATGGGTGACTAAGCTATTTGGATATGATTATGAGATCATTTACAAGAAGGGAAAAGACAATGTTGTGGCGGATGCACTGTCCCGGAAATATGAAGATGAATGATCCCTTTTTTCTCTTTCCTTCATTGTACCCGATTGGCTCCAAGCTATGTGCTAGGAATGGCTTCAAGATCCCAAAAGTTCGCATCTAATCTAGCAACTGCAGAACAAGGCTCTGGCTCCCCTAGGGTACTCCTGGCTCTAGGATTAGCTTCAATACAACGGCCGCTTGTATTTAAGTAAACAATCCAAGCTCAAATCCATGGTGTTTTCTGAGCTTCATGCTACACCCACAACAGGGCACTCAGGGTTCACCAAAACATATGACCGAATCAAACGTTCTTTTTTCTGGGATGGTATGAAACAAGACATCCGTAAGTTTGTCGCCAAATGTGAGGTGTGTCAACGCAACAAGGGAGAAACAGTCAAATATCCAGGAACCCTCCAACCGCTTCCGATTCCCTCTGCTATTTGGAAGGATATCTCTATGGACTTTATTACAGCTTACCCAAATCGGGGAATAAATCAGTCATAATGGTGGTGGTGGATCACCTTTCCAAGTATGCTCATTTTTTCGCTCTTCACCACCCATTTACTGCATCCACGGTGGCTCAAATTTTCATGGAATAGGTCTTCAAGCTTCATGGCATGCCACACTCTATTGTTTTTGATCGAGACCCAACTTTCACATGCAATTTTTGGCAAGAACTGTTTAAGCTACAAGGCACACAATTGCATCTCAACTTAACTTATCATCCCTAGACGGATGGTCAAATGGAAGTTGTCAACAAGTGTTTGGAAACATATCTGAGGTACTTTGCCTTTGAAAAACAACACCAGTGGGCTCAATGGTTACCCCTCGTCGAATGGTGGTACAACACTACATACCTTACAGCCAGTCGCATGACTCCTTTTGAAGAGGTATATGGACAAAAGCCACCTTCAGTTCTCTCATACTTACCGGGTACCTCGAAGGTCCAGGCGGTTGACCAAACACTTACAGTCTGAGAGGATATCCTTCATACTCTTAAAGAGAACTTGGTCATGGCACATAATAGAATGAAGTAGCAAGCAGATCAAGGTCACTCTAAACGTCGATTTGCAGAAGGGGATAAGGTGTTTCTAAGACTGTAACCATATAAGCAAACTTCTCTCAAGGCCGAGCATTTTCAGAAGCTAGCACCCAAATTTTATGTCCCTTACACAGTTCTCAAGCGTGTGGGACAAGTCGCATATCAATTAGCTTTGCCCAGTCAGTCAAAGCTACATCCTGTTTTTCATGTTTCATGATTGAAGAAGGTGATTGGAACTAGGTGCCAAATTCAAACCAACCTTCCAGAGTAAGCTGAAGATGGATCCATTTGGCTACAGCCAGAAGCAGTTTTGGACCAGCGTGAGCATTTCCTGCGTCAGAGAACCATCAAGGAAGTTCTAGTACAGTGGAAAGATATGACTCCAGCAGATGCCACTTGGGAACCAACTACCATTCTGCAACAGTTTCCACATCTCAGGCCTCGAGGACAAGGTTGTTTTTAAGGAGGCGGACATGTTAAGGTCCTAACCCGCACATAGGTAGATCAGTGTATTCGGATGTAATAAAGGTCAATATTAATAAGGCCTTTCAATAAAATAGAATAAGGCGGATGTAAGAAGACCTAATAGAAGCTTCTGCTTCTAGAAGGATCTTCCTCTAGATGTTTCTCTCAATAGACATATTTAGTATAAATAAGGGTCGAGGGTAAGAAAACCCTAGCTTGGAGATTACTGTAATAGAGAACTGCTCGATTGGAGGTTGCCCCCTCGAAGAGGCCTGTGAACATTGCTTTCTGAGTCAAAGTGTTATTTCTATTGATATTCTTATATCATTTCTGTGTTATTGTGAAGATTACGCTGGATATTTTACTGTTATTCTGTCATTTCTAGCATTTTATTTTTGTTCTGCATATTTTATATATCTGGTATCTTGCAAAAAATGTTTGGTGGATGGGGGATCAGAAACATCTTTTGTTTCTCGAGAGCCTTAGCTGCAAAATCTATTTTCCATGTTTTTTTGCATCCTCGTATATGGCAATGGGTTCTGAAAGATAAATATTTTCCTCACACATAAGTGATAACTTGGTTGCGCATTGTTGTTCCAACTACACACACTGGCTCACAAACATGGAGGAATTTTTTGGATGCTTTACCATTGCTTGTGCACTGGCTGGCATGGAAATTAGGGGCGAGGGATTCTATCATTATAGCAAATGATGAAATCCAGGGGATGGGAAAGGATTCCTATCTTTCTGCAGAGATGATAAACAATTTAAATATTAACCAGGTTTATTATATTTACCAAGCAAGAAGGGCTCCGGCCCAGGGAACGATATGCACAAATTGGCGCAACAATATAAACTTGGGCTTGGTGGGCGATCTTGCATCTGAATATGATAAATATAGAATATGTTTGATTGAAGCAGGCATAGTACTATCAGATAATCGGGATGAGTTAAGGTGGATGAGGGGCGATTGTACCATCCTTTTAACAACTAATAATGTTTATAATGCATTGGTTTTCGAGTTATGGAAGAACAATAGCGGAGTTGTGAGGATAAATCTATGGACCTGGGATTGTCCACAAAAGATCAACCTTTTTATGTGGCTCCTCATAGAAGACAAACTGCTTACCTGGAATAATCTTCTCAAGCGAGGATCACAAGGTCTTGGTCTTTGTCTTATTTGTAGAGGTCATGAGGATTCATTTTTTCACTTATTTCTCCAATTTCCTTTCACATGCTTTGTTTGGAATAATATTTTATCTCATTAAAAGATGGCCATAGGGTGGACGAGCTCCACAGTGTTGGAATGTTTTCAATTTTGTGACAGATAGAATTTTAGTCACTCAACATTTCCAGCATTCATTTATTGGCACATATGGAATGAAAGAAACTTGGCTATATTTGAATCTAAGTCTCCATCCTTGGAGAAGGTATTGTTTCTATCCATTGTTTATGTGGCCTGCCATAGTCCCCAGAAAACTCAGAAATGCTTTATGCGATCTATCCATATCTTACCTCATCAAAAAATCATTGGATGGTTTGATGGGGCAACACAAAGGAATGGGGAACAAAGTGGAGTGGGGGGTGTTATAAATCTCAATGATCACTTAGTTTACAGGTGGACTCTCAATTGTAGTGAAGGTACAAACACAAGAGACAAACTCTTGGGATCTTGGGTTGTCCTTACATTGGCTCATCGACTTTCTATCTCAAATATCCATGTCATTGGGGATTCAAAAATTGTTATTGACTGGCTTAATAATATTGGTCCTCTACAGGTCATTACCATAGAATGTTGGAAATATTAGGTAAGGGAAATCATCAAGCACTTTTTATTCATCACATTTTCCCATGTCTACAGAGAATAAAATCAGGAGGTTGATATTTTATCAAAAAAGTCCCTTACAGAGCGTCCTGGAGCTATCACATACAATCAGTGGATTGACGGTCATGAGGGACCAAGAGTCTTATAAAGTTGTACTAGTGTTTACTATATGACTCAATCAAGTGTGAGACACTTTTTGATGGTATCATTTTGTATGAATGTAATGTCAAATTGTTTTTTATAAAAAAGTTCCTGACTACTTTTTTTATGGGATAGTTTTTTAGACTGTATTTTGGATTGTCATCATAGTGGCTTAGTGGTATCTATAGTCATATGGATATGATATTTAGTAGATATGGAAGTCGATATGACACAAGGAAAGGCCTTTGTATGTAATGTTATTATGTCTATGTGAATTGATTATATATCTTAATATAATGTGCAATTTTCTTGTGGAAAAAAAAAGGTCTTTTAGTCATTATTTGGATGTGAGTTAGATTCCAAGGAAAACTTTTAGGTTATGGTCGGATCCTCTTCCAGAATACTTTATTTTTTTATGGTTTGTGCATATTCGATGTTTCTTTCAAAGTAGAAATTGGAATTATTACAAGGAATCTAAGACTAACCTTTTAGATTATCGTTGTAACCCTTTCTTGAAATACATTATGTTCGTGAGTAAGTTATGTAGATTTTGTGTTGGTTTCAAAGTATAAATTGGATATATCGTAAGGGACTCACATGGTTCGTTAATATCCGTTCTATGAGGGAAAACACTCGAGAATCAAAATAATTTATCTATCTTCTAGATTTTTAACGATTCAATCCGTGTTTAGATCGTATAAAAAGATCATGCAGTGGATATCTTCGATTCTTATAAGTAAGTGATTCCTGTTAAGAACCTTGATTTCCCAATGGATAGAAGAAATTATAAAGAATAAGTAAAATGAAAAGAAATGAAATACATATTCATAATGTAATTTTAATCCCATAAGTATCCTCCATTGTCATACTGGAATTATAATGTATATTTGTTCTTTATTTGTATGGTTCTTTGAGAAATTAAAGAATATTATTTTCATTTTATAATGAAATAAAAATTAGTATTATAATGTATATTTTTTCTTTATGAAGCGGCCTCGTCGTTACGACAACAAAAGCGAGACACAATAGGTAAATTTTTTAAGCGTTAGGAATTAAACATCACACTTAAATTCAACATCAACGACACATCATTCACATAGATTAACGAAACAAAATTAATGCATTAAGAATCAATTACGACACAATGTTGGTATATCATCACCATGAACCACAACACACATATCGATGCATTAACACATTAATTAACAACAAACCACATCATTTCATTCTACAATTAATATCGATGCATAACAATACGAATATTAAACACTCAACACATCTCATAGGACAATCATCAGATAAACAAAGGATAAGATAACATAACATAATGAAACATAAGGATCATGAAGATAATCACAAGAATCACATAATATGATACATGTCCAACCTACCCTACAAGGTTAGGACCTCCAAGATACATAAGAAAAGTTGAATCCCAGGTTCCAATTGATTTTAACCCTTTAAGGTCTCATGGTTGGCGACTGTTATGAGGAACAAGGAGGTGTCTACATCCCACTAACACATTCAAGTCCCAACTAACTATGCTAAATCAACAAAATCAACGATAATCAATTTCATCAATCCTAATCCACAATTAGATATGGCATGCAAGTAACCATTCACATAAAATATCATAGACCATATTAAATCCAAGGAGCAAAATCATTTATGAGTGTTATTTGTGGTGTAATCCTATTCGCAATATGAAATCATCTGTCATAATAAATTTTCATTTCGTGCAAGAAGACTAACATATAAAATCATACATTACGTTATAATTCAATGCGCACAAGGAGTCTAATTCCTCAACTAGTCATACATCATATTATTGAACTATGCACAAGCATTTTATTCAATTAATCCATCGTTTACACATCAAGAATTCAAGACGCAAGAGATATCGATTTTATTTGTCAAGGAACAAGAGAATACAATTAATAAATCAATCATACTTCAATAATATGAAAGGCGCAAGAGTAACCAAATTCTAATCCAATAAGGAAACATCAATATTCAATGATGCAATAGAAAACTAGTTATTAATCCATCATACATTAACAAATTTAAAGGCCCAAGTAATAATTGTTAATTAAATTAGGGCACAGATGAAAATCCAATCAATCTGAATCATCATATAATCAGGGAGCAGTGTAGAAAACATCAAATTCCACTTTTAGTCCATGGCATGCGAGAAGTATAAAATCAATAATAATCATTCCTTACAATAATTTTTTATTGTGCAAGAAGTAAATAACTAACATAATCATTCTTTAAATTGGATTTCATGGTGCACTAGAAATCTAACCACTTGTGTAACCATGTGTAACATTAATTGGTGCACGCAATCAATCATCAATGTAATCATTCCTTGCCAGTAATATTCAATGCGCAAGAGAATCAAAATATTGACCAACCATGCTTCAAATTTATTCACGGTTGCAAGCGATCCTAAATGATTAATCAATCATCTGTCAGTCATTTTTCTAAGGGCGCAGAGAATAATCCAGCAGTTTTTAAAGGATGCAAGAGAAAAATAATTACAAATCAACTATCAAGTGCTTCAAGCTTTGTAATAAGACAACTCTTCATGTAGCTTGACTATGCATAATACCATTGACTAGAATCCAATTGTGTTATTGTTTAGACAAAATTATTGATTACATTAAATATTTTAAATTATATAGCTACACATAAACATCCTTATTAAGTTAATTAATATTCTTGAATTGATAAAAACATGTGTTTTCCATGGTCTAACTCCAGGCTACTATATTAAAGGTTTTTTTTTTCTTGGATTGCATGGAGAGGTTACATGCAAACGTCAAGTAGAGAGAGAGAGAGAGAGAGAGAGAGAGAGGCAACGCCCTCTATCTCCAATCGTAGAGAAAAATGAAGCAAGGGTGCTCAAAGATTTTAATGGTTATTTTCGCTGTATAAGGCAATGAAATCGCTAGAAAATTAAAAACGAATTGGCTAAATAAATATACAAACAATCACAGATATTTTATTTGTTATTTCCATTGTATACAACAATGAATTCGTTGGCAAACAAAAATGAAATAGCTGAGTAAATATACAAAAAATGCAGAACATTTAATGGTTTAATTCGTTGTATACAACAATGAATTCGCTGGAAAATAAAAACCAAATGGATGAGTGAATATACAACAAACAAAGAGAATTTAATGGTTATTTTCATTGTATAAATAAATGAAATCGTTGGCATATAAAAAAATGAAATGGGTGAGTAAATATACAACAAACGTAGAGATGAAGATGGTAAAAATGTATGACGGTTTTCCCCACAGTCGGAGAACGTTTTTACACGAAAAATGTAGAGGTAATGAGGGTAAAAAATCTGGCTAAATTTACCCACAATATGGCCACGTTTTTACACCAAAAATGCAGAGGTAAGGAGGGTAAAAAATTTTGATAGTTCCCCCATAGTCTGATCACATTTTTAGACCAAAAACGTAGAGGTAAGGAGGGTAAAAAATCTTTCTAGATTCCCCCACAGTCTGAGTACATTTTTACACCAAAAACACAGAGGTAAGGAGGGTAAAAACTCTAGCTAAATTCCCCCACAGTATGAGCACGTTTTTACACCAAAAACACAGAGGTAAGGAGGGTAAAAACTCTTACTAGTTTCCCCCTCATTCTGAGCACGTTTTTACACCAAAAATACAGAGGTAAGGAGGGTAAAAACTCTGGCTAAATTCCTCCACACTTTGAGCATGTTTTTACACCAAAAATGTAGAGGTAAGGAGGGTAAAAACTCTTTCTAGTTTCACCCCACAGTTTGAGCACATTTTTACACGAAAAACAGATAGGTACATGAGATCCCATGTTCGGATTACAATCCCACACATGCAAAAATAAAACATAGAGTATAGGCAAATCGTAGAGATAGCTAAGCGAGTTTTGGCTCAGAACATAGGGTTAAACTTCCTCCAAGAATGTAGAGGAAATAATGAAAAATGCAGAGGCAACAATCTAAGGTTAATCCTACAAACAATAGATATAAATAGTGCAATAATATATTCGTTAAAGGATTTTGGAATTTAGAAAATAATTCAATCTCAACAAGTTTCTTCTATATTGTACCCATCTTGGGAACTGCAGAAATTCGACAATGGAGTTTATAATACAGTTGAGGAAAACATAAATAAAATTTACTATACATGACCATTCTTATGATAATTAAAATTCTAATCAAATTACCGTCACCAACGAAATGGGCGTGTAGATGTTTCTCGTCAACTCGCGATGTGGACCTCCTCCCGCTTGTTAACCATAAATACTTCATCGATACCTCCCCCGAGATCCAAAGGGGCCATTTGAACAACCAGTGAAAAGATAGCACCCAAATCACTTTGCAAGGTTGAGCTACCACTCTCTATTCGAACTAGGTATACCAACTCCCATAAGAAAAAATTGTCAAGAAAAATCCGACAGCATAACCTTATGCATACCAATCATGATCCTTTCCTTTTCTCCCCCATTACTTTTATAGATTTCTTCTTAGTGAAACTTCCAATTGCACGTTAAATTCATTTTATTAAAATTAATTAGGAAAAACTCTCCCACCCAATCACTTAGTTGCACCGGATATTCATTTAATTAACTAAATTAATTTTCCAAATTCCTTCACCCACCTAAAAGTGTTCCTAAAAGAACTCCTTGTTGTCCCTTTATTCCTTCAATTTCCTTTAATGACCGATGCCTTTCTTAAAGGTTAGTTGAGTTTTGATTTATGAAAGTTCTCTAGACTAGATTCTTTTCTATGTTTCGGATTCTTTCTTGAATTAAATTCTCCTTTTTGTCTAAGTTCTAAATTACCATTTTTGCACATAAACAACAATTAATTCTTAGATAATTTATTTCCCTTTTAAATTCTTAATTTGATTTTTTTTCTTCATCCGCCTTTTATTAATTTATTAATCAATTTTTAGTCCTCTTACCCTATTTACACCCAAGCTTTAATTCCAACTAGGCTTAGCATTTTTTTAATGGAATTTATAATTAATACAATTTACTCATTCAACATTTATTTTAAGGTTGACCATGTCAAAATAAAATGTTTTTTTCTAGGCAGCTAGATTCATTGACTCACCTATGTTAAAAATCACGATGTTCCTTTTAAGACGCACTACGTGCTCCAAGAGTGCCACTCACCTTTATTCATGTTTCATTTATGTGACATCCCCTTCAAGAAGCACTACGTGCTCCAAAGGTGACAATCACCTTTGACTTATTTTTGTAGACGTCCAACCCTTGAATTCAATACTCCATTATGTGACCTTGTGGGAGACTAAGGGCCTTTAAGGAATAAGGACCCTTCCTTATTGCATGCCCCTTAGAATCGTCATGAGCGACTGTCTCAATGTTCCCTCATGACATCGTGGATCTCTCGAACTAGGTAATCATTAAACTACAATTCAATCCATGACGAGAGTGCTAATAGGATATGGTAGGGCTGTTGACACACCTCCCCCTCAATATCTCTCGTTATCGTGCATGACCCCTTACTCTTAATGTGAGTTTGATTAACAAGCAATTGTCATCCTGCATCCATCAACGAAACATGTCAGTAATCTATAAACAACATCATAATATACCCAATCATATGTCACATATGCGTAAACATAAATACACAAACCATATACAGTCCACCCCCTGACTCGATCCCGAGATGAAGGAGGTCCATCAATGCCATCAATATCCTCAATCTGTCAAGAATAATACACATTCAGGAGGAACCAGTCAATAACACCTGTCTATACATAAATAACATAACATAACATCATAATCCACAATCTCATCATTAGAATCCGTAAGCGAAACAAAAAATCATATAATGAACCAGATCACTTGAACGCAAATGTTCTCAAAAAATATGTCACATCAGGCACGCGCAAGAGCGAGATGTTACATCATCATGCAATGAATCCTATAAAAAGATCATGCAGTGGATATCTCTGATTCTTATAAGTAAGTGATTCCTTTTAAGAACCTTGATTTCCCAAGGGAGAGAAGAAATTAAAAAAAATAAAAAAAAATAAAAAGAAATAAAATACAAATTAATAATGTAATTTTAATCTCATAAGTATCTTCATTGTCATACTATAATTATAATGTATATTTGTGCTTTATTTGCATGTTTCTTTGAGAAATTATAAAATATTATTTTCATTTCATAATGAAATAAAAATTAGTATTATAATGTATATTTGTGATTTATGTGTATGGTTCTTTGAAAAATTAAAGAACATTATTTTTATTTTATAATGAAATAAAAAAATCATGCATAGATCCTATAAAAAAATCATTTAGTGGATATCTCCGATTTTTAAAAGTAAGTGGTTCCTTTTAAGAGCCGTGCCGTGATTTCCAATGGAGAGAATAAATTAAAAAGAATAAGGAAAATGAAAAGAAATGAAATATACATTAATATGATTATCCTCCATTGTCATACTGGAATTATAATGTATATTTGTATATTTGTGTTTTATTTGTATGGTGATTTGAGAAATTAAAGAATATTATTTTGATATTATAATGAAATAAAAATTAGAATATTATTTTGATTTTATAATGAAATAAAAATTAGTATTATAATGTATATTTATATTATATTTGTATCTCTTTTGAGAAATTAAAGAATATTATTTTTATTTTATAATAAAATAAAAATTATGGTTCTCTTTTAACTTTAATGTATATATGTATTTGATTTGTTTCGTTTATATATGTAATGTTATTAAAAAATATTATAAAACAAAAATTAATAATCAAAAGTAAAAATGTTTATATATATATATATAATTATTTTGTCAAACTACATAATTCTTATAAAATTGTTTATATATATATTTTGTCAAACTACATAATTCTTATTTTCTTTAGAGTATTTTTTCAAATTATACATAATTAGTTAACTTAGAATCATTTAAGAGTCTATACAAGTATATAAGAAAATGATTTTATTATTAACTTTTAGATAAACTTAATAATTTAATAAACCATAAATTAGACTATATTTCTTAAATGTTTAGTTCCTTCAAATAGTTTTAAAAATATATGTGTTTTAACATTTTTTTTTTCTTTTTAATTGTATATATTTAAAAGTATATTGGTTTTTTTTAATTGTATATATTTAAAAGTATATTATTGTTTCTTCCTAAAAGATTACAAGTTCAAATTCAAAGTCTTTAGAGTATCTATACCTCAATAAAATTTTAACCTTAAAATTATATTATTATTAAGAGAAATTATATTTAATTTAATTTTTATTGAGAAGACATGTATAAAGTAATTGTTTTTTATTTTTTTTCTTTTAATTTTTAGCAATTAATTTATCTTTTAATTTGATTTTATTAATTTTAAATAAGTTTTTATTATATTTTGATTAACTTTAACTTTAAGTTTTGATTTTATATATATATATATATATATATATATATATATATATATATATATATAAAATATGATAAAATAATATAAATATAAATATAAAAAAA
>ML821021.1:26181-46574 GCA_009831015.1 Picea engelmannii | reverse complement strand
AATATAGAAATAAACAAGATTTGAAGAACCGGGGAATATTGTATATTGAATTGAACTGAACACTGCTGAAATCAAAATAGGAACGGGGTTTAATTACAAAATTACCAGCGAAGTATATCTCCGGACTCGCGTTGCATATCTCCAATTGTAGGCCAAGTACAACAGGCCGTTTTTCATGATAAAGATGATAAGTCTCATCTTCTTCGATTGGGTGAGCGAAAACCTATTCTCCTAAGCTCCGCACATTTGAACCAGAGGAAGATGAGAAACTTATCACCTATATCATGCTAAAAACGAACCAATAATGGAGAAACTTATCACCTATATCATGCTAAAAACGAACCAATAATGGCCACTCGTATGGATATCCATATCCTGCGTATGTAATTATAAATAGGCATTGCCTGCGTATGTAGACAAGCCTATTATTGGTAAAGATTGGACCCCATCATTGTTCAATCTTAATCAATCATGTCAAGTTTGGTCCACCAACCCTTACTAAAATATATGTGGTTCGTATTGTTTTCTATAAGGGTTTACATGACATTCGTCTCAGTGACATGAACAAATTTTATCATTATGTTGCCTTACACATCAATACCAGCTCGATATAATACACAAATATTACTCATTTCAAAAATTATATAAAAAATTATATAATATAATTATTTTTTTATATTAATTATGTTTTTTTAGATCAATTGAGTTTAGTTTGATTGTTGACACAAATAATTGTTATTTTCTCCATGGACTTTTTTTCACTATACTTATACCCTAAAATATTTAGGGTTTACTCTAATACCATAAAATAAATTTAAAGGTTTACACTAATACCATAAAATAAATTTAAATCATTGAAATATCAATTTCATATTAATAAATACCCTAAAATATTCAAGGTTTAATCTAACACCATAAAATAAATTTAAATAATTGAAATATCAATTTCATATTAATAAATATATCAATAAGCATATATTCATATGCAATACCATTCAATAATCAAATTATACTAATATTAATTGTTAAATTATATATTTATAAATATAATCTATATTTAATACTATAAAATATAATATTATTAATTATATGTGTGATACTATAAAATATAATATTATTGACTTTATCAAAAAGGTTTAAAATTTAATTAGGTTTACTAATAATTATTTGGATTCATTGATATAAAAAATATTGTTTAGAGTTTAATTAAGTTTATTAACAAATATTTGAACTTATTGATATAAAAAATGTTGATTATAATTTAATTAAGTCTATTAACAAATATTTAAACTTATTGATATCTTTTGATATCATTGTTTCACACTCTAAATATATCCATAAAAAAATATTATTGTTTTATTTTTTCTATCTTTTTGAATGTGTAAAGATAGTCCTTAGACACTATCCCTTGAAATAAATTCAAGGGATGAATGACAAATTTCATATATATTTTCAACCAAAAAAAGTTTATGTATTGAAATCCTTGATCTTACTTTCTAGATCATAGATTTTCTTTATAGGTTATATAGAAAATGTTTGTATTGAAATCCTTGATCTTATTTTATAGATTATAGATTTTTTTAGAAGTTATATAGAAAATGTTATATGAGAAGAAATAAAATTGAAAACAACTCGATTTTATATATCAAATCCAATTTGTTGAGAATCATGAACTAAAATAATTATTAATATTAAAAAGAATGAACAAGAAACCAATTTTATATTTTAGAGTATTGATAAATGAGTAATTCTTCACTTAGTTTCTCAAATGAGTGAACAAAACTAGTGGGATTTCGTTCTAGACATAAAAGTGTGGAATTATATTTAATTACTTAAACATAAATTATAACAATCTTTTTCTTCTTTATTTTTTATTTTTCCTAAAGGTCAAAAAAAACTATCCTAATTTAGTTTTGAGTCATTGTTAAAATTATTATTAGCTACTATTCATTAATGTAAGTTGTTTGGTGACCATTATTGATAGAAATCCATGTCATTTTAAATGACTCTTTAGTGGTCCAAGAATTGGAACATTAACCTATTTCTTAACATCCTATTAGGACAAAATCTTAGCCAATTAAAAGTAGATTTTAGTCTTACTCTAGGATGAAAAGAAAGATTTATCCTAAATAATGTTTCCAAGGAAGCTAATATCTCTTGTAATCATGTTTCATGCTACATTCAATGGAGTGATGTGTTGTTTAGTAGTATATATCTTTAGTCTCATATATGAAACTAGATACGATGATCCCCACTTGCAATTTAAGCATGACTTAAGAAACATTTTTTTATATAAATACATTTATAATGAATTATTTTATTGTAATTATGTAAACTTATAATATAACATACAATATTAATAATAATCTATTTTTAAGGTCACAATTAAGCTAGACACCAAATTGGTGAATCATACACCTTTGTTTGTGGGACAAGGGACCCCCTCCCCCAAATAATTTGTCTACTACTAAAGTCTACAGAGATATACATACCCTACCTCATCTCAATTTATGTAACCTCCAAGAAAAAAACAAATATTATAATATTCTCATGTTTTATTTCCATTTTATAAGAAACAAATCTAAACTGATCTTGAAATGCAATAATATAATGTTATAAAATTACTATTATATTTCTTAATATGAATTTTTTAATTTTGTGATCTTTTTAAAATTTCAATAAGCCTTATTAATTGACTTTACTTTTTTTCTTTGTTCTCTATGTTTGTTGTTTAATTTTTAATACTAAATAATAACATGACATCATTAAATCAATGATTATACATGCTTTTGTACTTATTCTAATTTCATATCCACTTGTTTTATTTTTTAATTTTTTTTATAATTTAATATGATTTTGGATCTTTTTAAAAGTTTAATAAACTTTATTAGTTGACTTTACTCTTTTTTTTTTTAATTTTTAATCGTATATAACAAGTAGACATCATTTTTACACTTATGTTAATTTTGTATCTACATATTTTACATTTTTCTTTTTCTTTTTTATTATTTGTTTTGATAAATTTGATGAAATACCTTAAAATGTTATCACTTGTTCAACCTTTTTTTTCATATTCTTATATATTTTGATTAATGTGATAAAATACCTTAAACTTGATTTAGATGCCTTTGAAATTACATCATTACATCATCATGAGATGTCTAAATATATATAATCAACCACTTATAAATATATACTTAGAATCGAGTTACACTTAACATTATACTAATACTTGGATTTATACACCCTCGCAATGAACATTAAATCTGGGCAGAGACAAAATAAAGACGAATGAATAACTTGAGCATTATAATGTTATAAAAGCAATTAAAACAAATTATTTACAATTAAATAATTTTCATACACCATCCCATTCCAACGTTGCGTACATAACCAAATTACTTGATGTGGTACCCAAGACATGAGCGTAATGAGCATATTCTCCTACCTCCTTGTTGTTTTACACCTTCAATAGTCTAGAGACAAGATATGTTTTGTCATGACATGAGGACTTCCTCCTACCTCTTCGTAATTGTCTTCGATGGGCATACACCTACTCGCTCATCTTTTCATATACGTGTTATGTATGCCACAAAATAATGTCAATGGAGCTTACAAACAAAACGACTTTTATATTTAAAAGGTAACTTTTCCACATCCATTTCAACAATGAAATATCAATAAGTTGATGTTTTATAGATGTCATTGTTTATTAAATAAATATAATAAGACATTATTATACAAAATTTAAGAATTCAGATTAATGATGTCACATTCATTTCAACAATGAAATATCAATAAGTTGATGTTTTATAAATGTCATTGTTTATTAAATAAATATAATAAGACAATATTATACAAAATTTAAGAATTCATATTAATGTTGATTAATCCTCATTGAAACTATAATGGGTGATTTTGAGAAAAGTAAGGTATTACTCAGATTTTTTTATAATTTTGTTTTGTGTTCGAAAAGTATTAACAGAAGCATTCCACAATCATCATAATTTAGATGACCTAAAAAGTTAGGAAGGTTGTTATTGATACAAATATTTTGAAATTGTGATATAATTTGGCTATACCTAGGATTTTTTAAGAGAAAATGTTTTTTCATCTTTAACACTCCTAGTGAAGATGACAAATTCTTTCATCATACTATGTTTTGAAAATCATGAAAAACCTAGTTTCACTATACAACTTATGAAAGTTTGTTCTTATTTTAGCAATGTTGACTTTATTCTTTACATTAATCAAAACAAAAAGATACATTTGATCTTTTAAATCAAGGTTAACCACTTCCTTATAGTATCTTAATTTTCTTTTTTTCATAATTAAATAAAAAAATATTTTTATACATAAAATAAATTTTTGTTTTTACTTAAACATTTTAAGATGTTTAAAAATCACTCTAATTTATTTTATATTTACTAAAACATTTTTTTTAGGTATAAAAATTTGAGAATAAATACTACATATGATGTAAATTGAAAAAGTAAACATTCGATTTAAAAATTAAACTTTCACGAATAGAAATAAAATGTTGCATGTAATATATATTCATGGTGTTAAACCTTTTTAATATTTATATTAATATTACAACAATCGCCAACTCGCCACTAGTGAACGTCGAAAGGCTTAGCATGTAATAAATAATTTGATTCCTAATTGTTGTGTTTTGTGAACTCAAAGATATCGTGAACACAAACCAAACGTGGCATCGGGCATGTCACGGTTCATACTCCATAAAAAAAAAAAATGAATGTCTACTCCGAATATGATACGTGTAATCTGTGGTAATGAGTTTGAGGTAGTGCAGGTTAATCATCCAAACGTGGCTTACACATATATTAATCTATGTTAATCATTTAAATGTGGCAATCATATGAC
The DNA here is from genome assembly GCA_009831015.1 of Picea engelmannii. Lineage (NCBI taxonomy): Eukaryota > Viridiplantae > Streptophyta > Pinopsida > Pinales > Pinaceae > Picea > Picea engelmannii. The sequence goes on along the minus strand of ML821021.1, from coordinate 41,687 downwards.
CATATATTAATCTATGTTAATCATCTAAATGTGGCAATCATATGACCTTACAGTAATTTCTTAATATGATTAGGTAAATGTGAAAAAGTAAACAAGTTAACGGATGCATTCATAAATGCAAGGAAGTTATGAACAATAAATCACATTCATTGATTTATGAGGACGACTAAAAGTATGCGTGCATCTTTAATTGTTAATTGTTAACTATCAAATTAAGATTTTAGATTAAAAGACTATTAATTGTACCCATTTACAATAGGTGTAGACCTTTAGATGTAATTAAATATATATTTATCTCACTTATATCACATTAAAGTAATATAAAGATTATTTTACAATTGCCCATACTAGATTGAAGAAATGAATGTAGAATGTCTCTTTCATTATAGTCAACTTTATAATATATAAATGTACCATTTTATAAAAGACATAAGGGTTGGTGTACATACTTACATGATATAAGGCATACTTACATGATATCAAATATCGTGATATAGGGAATTTAATTCATTCCAAAACTAACATCAAAACATATTTATTAGTGCTAATTAGAAATGTTTCTTTTAACATTTAGGTGTACGGAATACCTTTTGCAAAATGTAAATAACATTTAGGTGTATGTGTATGGAATACCTTTTTCAAAATGTAAATGTGATTTTTCTCCCAAAATATGTTGAAACAATAATGATAATGATCAATACAAAATGTATAATAATTAACTCTAAACCACTTGAGAACACATGAAATGGATTTCATGGTGGTTGGCATTGGAACAAGATTGATGAATATAAGTATTTGACATTGAAACCATATTATTCGATATATGTTATATTCCTTTGTTTAATATGATGTTGATCCATGCATGATCTATTTTATTCACTTCATTCAACCATGTTGCGAAAAATGCCACAATAATAAAATATGACTTGACAAGGATTGTGATTCACATAAACTTATATTAGACCAACATCATTTAATGGAGATATTGATTGGCATACCTCCATAATCCATGCCACTAAATGATCAACTAATATCAATGAAAAGAGTGTGGATACAGTGATTCATAATATAAGAAAGACTGATCAACATAGTTCATAGAAAATAGATCAATAAGGAATAAAAAATGTTCTATACTAACTTATGGTTTGGTTTGGTGTAATAAATTATATAAAATATAAATTGTAAATAATATTTATTGATATATAATTATATTGAATTGTATATCATCTTTATTAAAATATAATTAGCTTATTAAAACATAATTAACTTGACAAAAAAAATTTATTTAAAAAAAATTATAGTTTTTTATTTATATGAAAGAAAAGTGGTTACATTTTGTAAATGTTACATGAGCCTTACACAAAAATTAGAATAAAATTCTCTACACCTAATAATTTATCATAAAAAAAGCTAATAATTTATCATAAAAAAAAAGGTTTAAAAAAACAAATCATTATAAAACTAAAAATTATAAAATATGTTTAGCTTATTATTCATAAAGTAGTTACATTTTGTAGATGTTACAAGAGCCTTACACAAAAATTAAGAATAAGATTCTCCACACCTGATAATTTATCATAAAAAAGGTCTCAAAGAACCAAATCATTATAAAACTAAAAACTCTGAAGCATGTTGAGTATTGAGGATGAATGAAGTCCTTGATCTTTACATTTTTTTGTTTCTTTTTCTTAATCTCAACCCACCATAGTGAAAAAGGTTGCAGAAGCATGATTTATAATTTAGAAGATGGCTTCATGCACTTCCAAGAAGGAAATAGCTCCTTATTATAATTAGAATGATCAAATTCATGAACTTTCTCCATTCCTCCTAATGATGCACCCTTAACAACTGCCATCTTGAAGGGAGAAAAAAACAATATTCTAGTCTTCTTCTCTAGCATCTAAGGAAAGAGTCATTTCCTTAATAGAAACTTTTGGATATATAGTCTCTTAATCTATTGATTGTTGATTTTATTCATCCCAACCACCTTCATCAACTGAAATAACATTCTTAGTGGATTGGAAGATTTTTGTTTTTGGTTTGGACTCTATTTCCTTCGTGGATGAGCTCACACATCATAAACTATCTTGTATATGTCCTATTTGTTGATAGATCTGACACTGAAATTTTATATTATGATAATGTGTAGCTTTATTTATTTATACATTAATTACTCTTCAATATATCTAGTGCACACTCTATCTAAATACAGGGAAAACACAATCATTTTCTTAACTCCCTCTCGCGATTTTCATTCAAAATCATTTAGCCTAAATATCCATTAAATGTAACCTATTGAAATAAATTCCATAGAAGAAAGATGAATTTCATGTATACATTTCCAAAAAAAATTGTTTATGGATTAGGACCCTCAAATTTGAGATTACATACTGTTTTGAGAAATTGTCTAGAAAACACTATGTTAGAAAATACTATGTTGTGGTTTATGAATTATGACCCCCAAATTTAGTTTAGAGATTACATATTGTTTTGAGAAGTTGTCTAGAAAATTCAATGTTGTGGGAGGTAAATTTTAGGGAAATTTTCATTAATTTCTATAGTTAGCAAGTTAAATACAATTTAGGAAGGAATGAGAAATCAAAATAGCTATTTTTAAATAAAATATAAATAAAATATTTTGTAGAATTTGTTATCCCCAACTCCTAGGTATAACTAAGGAGATTACCTCTCGAGGGCCTCGGGTTGGAGACATGGAGTACTGACAGACAACTTAAGAAGCAATGTCCACTTGCATATATAGAGACTTGCTTCACCACCATAGTTCCAGGCTCATCATGAGGGTATCCACTACACCAACTTTCGTCCAGAGGACATTGGATATTTCTCCATGAGGTACAATTAAAGTATTATGTTACGTGTGATTTAAATATTTGAGGCATTTCAGTTTGTTACATTTAAAATGGATTTGATTATGTAACATCTACTTGGAAATTATGTTATTTTCCCTACTTCACCTTGGTGGTTAACATTGTTACCTAGTAAGTGGTCACCCTTAAGGATTGGTTTGCTACTGGAAGGTCCCCTTGATGATTCATCCTTCCATTCCCGACCATACTTGTCAAATTCCACACTTTCCCCCCAATCTCCTTATCTTTTGGTTTTTTGGGTCTATTGACTGAAGAAGCTGTTGCCCCTCATTTAATTGGAATAAGGGGTTGAATACCCAAAGGGGAGATAGTTTGAAAAAGATAAGATCCTAATTATGAACCTCCCATATGCTCTCCCAAAGAGGTCTTGAGAGAAATCAAATGTTTCTCCTAAAAAATCAAAGACTTGCAACAGAAAGCACATGACATAAATGTCCCACTTGATTGAGGGATTTACACGAAGTGTGTTAGAAACTAGAATATACCCCCATGGAACTATGTGTACTTCTCCCTTCAAGTGAAACTTTGGTATTGACCACCAATATAATCGATTCGCCATAGGAATTATCTAGTGTTTGGACCTTAATTAATTAATGACAATGAATGGGCTTGGAAAAAGGATGCATTGAAAACAAAGGTGTAGCACACACTCTACAAAGGAAACCATAAATGAGGCATTCCTTGATGTAATAGAAATGGGTTCCATTCTAGAAACACTACTTGATGAAGGTGATGATTCACCTAATATTTCACCTTGTCAACCCTCCCATACCCAGACTTGGCAAGTTGCATAGGGTCTTTGAGAACTTATTTATTTTGATGAGGTTGTTTTTGATGCACACACTTAGGTGGATATTTTATTGACTTGATTTACAAATCATGATTCATTTGAATTGAGATCCCTCGAGGGCGTATTCATTGTCTTTCTACGACATTGTTTGGTGGACAAATTTGGAAGAACAAGCCTAGTTTGGGCTTCCTTCGGGCTTTAGTGCCACCAGTTGGATACATTGGCCCACACTATGGATGGTGATGAAATCCTTTGGAGGCTTGGGATATGCCTTGTAGGACCTCACCGATGCCCCTACTATAATAACATTTCTCCTTTGGAGGCAAAACATCACACTTTGAGGGATTAACATCGTGCATTGAGGGATGGCATCATTTGATGAGGAAGAATGCATTGAATATTGGAGAGGGCCCTGGAGGCTTGGAATAAGGCCTTTGGAGGCCCAACCTTTCATCCCCAACCTCGAGGAATTTCCAAAAATGCCAAAATATTTCCCTAAAGGGGTGATGTGATGATTTTTTTAGGTTTTTTATTGTGGAAAATCAAATTTTAAATTGTAAAGGTGAGAAGTAAAGGTTGGTGTCCCCTTACTTTGTGGTTTACCTTAGGTTTTGTGGACAAACTCTTATTATAGTTTTCTGTATAAATAGAGATCGTTTATGTCTCATATGATCACAACTCTCCCATTGTGAGAAGACTACATTGGCTGAAATTCTCTCTATACTTGAGCATTTTTGGCATCCCTCTCTCTTGCAAACGATTTTATGTGCATATCTTGATGAATGGATGATATAAGGTGGTGTGCACATCTTGGAGACTCTTTTTATTTCCTATGGATGGTTTCTTGGTGAAACTACAATTTGATCTTGCAACTCTCTTGGTTTTGGTAAGGAAAATCTGCATTATTCTTGTTTTTTTCATGATATCGTTGGTTAAAACCCTATGAGGATTATAAGTGCATACACCCTCCATCAAGTTCTCTTTATTTTATAGTTTACAATTCTTTTATTGCAAAGTATCTTAAAGGGGTATAAGGGTGTACACCCTCCTTGATCTAGTTTGAGTTTGGTTTGCATGCCCTAGGGAGTAAGAGGGTTGACAAACTTAGGAATATTGTTGATCTAACTTGTGTTTTAAAGACTCTGTTCACCCATTTTTAAAAAAGGCCCTAATCTGAAATTTCCATTGGATATATAAATTGTTTGCTTTGGTAAACATGATTTAACGAGATATCAATATTGTTCAAGCTGGAATCTATTTTTGATGCTTTGTGGTTGATAAAGCCTCTAGGGAATCTTATTCTACTTAGTCTTTTGGGAGATACCACAAAATTTAAGCTACAACCATGACTACTAAAACAAATCACTCTCGCTTTTATTCATAACTCACATATCAAATATCATAATTTTCTAAGAGTTTTCCATCATAGTTTACTAGTCCTAGGGCCTCTTTTGGGTGGATTCTTTGTGACTTTGGGTAGATGATTTTTCTATAGTAACAATTTGTTGTATACATCCATAAGGCTTCATTGATATATCAACAATACTTTTATATGACATCCTTACATTAATGCTAAATTTTATGCTTTTATACTTGAGTTCTACTAGTTTTACTAGCTTATCTCTTGCATCATTTGTTAGACTTTTATCATTTTATCTAGAAACTTTATTACTTGTTTCTTGATGATATATATCTCTATTGATTTCTTGAAATAGGGAAAATGTTAGGAACCAAATATCAAGATATAATAGAAAAACCTTAGAATAAGTACTCAACGCCTTGAAAAAGATAGAATTTCAGATAGTAAGCCTCTTTGAGGGGGCAACCTCCTTATACACCACATAAATTTCCCAATACAAGATTATTCCAAATGAAAATGTCTCCTTGGTATATATAGGACATTAGGAGGTATATTTACAAATAATGGACCCAAGATGACATAAATAAAATAACAATACTAATGTAATATGCCCCAATTAAGGGGTAATGTTCCATTATTTAGGGCTTAACATGCCCCTCCCCTTGAGACAAGTGTTTTCCACAATGCTTGAGTAATTATGGATTCTTTTGTATAAAAGGCTTATCTTCCCAAGTGGAATCTTCAGCAGGTAGTTTCCTCCACTTAATGAGATACTCTGAAATGGATCTATTCCTCAGCTGGAGAATTCTTGTGTCAGTGATGGCTTCAGGTTCCAATAGATTTTTCCTTCCTCATCAAGTTCTGAAAATATATTTTGAACTCGGATGTTGTCACATATAAACTTCCTTAAGAATGAAACATGGATAAGTGGGTGTATTCGCGAGGATGCAGGCAAATCCAATTTGTATTCCATAGTACCAATATTTTGCAACACCTTATAAGGGCCATAGTACTTTGGTGATACTTTATTATCCTTCTTGGATTTCTTGAGGGACATATGTTTGTATGGTTCTAGTTTTAAAAACACCCAATCCCCTACTTCAAAGCTTATTTCACTATGATGTTGATCTGGTTGTTGTTTCATGCGATTTTGTTCCATGGTCAGGTTGTCCTTTAAGATTTGGAGAACTTGTTGTTGATGCTCTTGTGATCTTCCACTGCTTGAAGCTTAGATTTTCCTTTTAGAGAAGAAGTGATGGAAGGAGGGTGGTATCCATAGAGTGCCATAAATGGTGTCATTTTTGTTTCAGTATGAAAGGAAGTGTTATACCACCATTTTTCCAAGGGTAACCATTTGAACCATTGTGTTTGTTTATTAGAGACAAAGAAATGAAGGTAGCCTTCCAATCATTTTTTCATTATCTTGGTTTGTCCGTCAAATTGAGGATGATCGGATGAGATATGAGCCAATTGAGTACCCAAACAAGAAAATAATTTTGTCCAAAAATTTCAAGTGAAGATAAGATCTATCTCACTTAAAATAATCTTGGGGATTCCATGTACCTTTTGAACTATCTCCATGAATGCGGTGGAAACTATACTGGCTTTGAAGGGATGAGATAATGCACAAAAGTGTGTGTACTTGGTCAGTCTACCAACAATCACCATGATGAAACTCTTTCCTTCAGACTTCGTTAACCCTGTGATGAAATCCATGGAAACCTCCTCCCAGCGATGACTTGGGATGGCTAATGATTGTAACAGACATGGGTTATTAATTGTTTCCACCTTATTTTTTTGGCAAACCAAACATTATGCTAAAAAAATTTGAACATCAATTTTAAGGCCATCCCCCAAAAATTGCTTCTTGACCCTATGGTAGGTTTTCAAAAACCCCGAGTGCCCTCCTACCGAAGAGGTGTGCAATTCCAATAGTAACTTTGGTTTGAGTTGGGAGTTCTTACATAAATATAAGAGATCTTTGTACCATAGTGAATCATTTTTCCATGTAAATGTATCTTATGCACTAGAATCATGATGCAACTTTTGAATGAGAGTACACACGTTTTTGTCATTCTTCCATTCATCCCTCGCTTCTATTATCTAATTGGGTTGGATGATCGAGATAGCACAGAGAAAAGCCTCAACATATTCATCCTTTCTTGACAGTGCATCTGCCACAACATTTTCCATCCCTTTTTTATAGATGATTTCAAAATCATAACCCAATATCTTGGTCACCCATTTTTGTTGTTCTTCTGAAGATAGTCTTTGTTACAAGAAGTATTTAAGACTATCATGATCTTTTTTGAACTTGAAGTGCCTACCTATTAGGTAAGGGTACTATTTCTTCAACGCATGTAGTATTTCCATCATTTCCTTCTCATAAATGGGTCTTCGTAAGTCCTTTCCCTCTAGTGGCCGAATTTCAAAATCCATGGACCTTTCTTCTTGCATTAGGACAACACCAATGCCATTTCCCGAGGCATCACATTCCATAATAAAGGTTTTTGTGAATTCTGGTGTGGTCAAGACAAGCTATTTACACATCACTTATTTAAGTTATTCAAAAGCTACAGTTTCCTGTGGAGTCCATGAAAATGCATCCTTCTTAGTTAGTGTCATTAAAGGTGCTTCTATTCTCCCATATTTCCGAACACACTTGCGGTAGTAACCTGTCAAACCCAAAAATCCTCTAAGATTATACAATGTTTTGGGAATCATCTAGTCCATCATGGCCTTAATCTTGTTAGGGTCTACCTTGACACCTTCATGAGATACAATATGACCCAAATACTCTACCTCCTTCAACCCAAAGAAACATTTGGACAGTTTGTCATATAGTTGTGGCTCCTTTAGTAGTTGTAGCACCTTGTCAACACATCGCACATGATCCTCCAAAGACTTTCCATAGATTAGTATATCATCAAAAAATACTAACACAAATTTTTGAAGGAAGGGATTGAAAATGGAATTCATCAACCCTTGGAATGTGGAAGGTGCATTTGTAATGCCGAAATGCATGACCAAAAATTCATAATGGCCTTCATGAGTTTGGAATGATGTGTTTGGGATATCTTCTTCCTTCATTCTAATATGATGATACCCTGAACGAAGATCCAACTTTGTGAAATAGATTGCTCCATGTAGTTCATCTAAAAATTCATAAATGACGGGAATGGGAAACTTATCTTTAATAATGATCTTCTTGAGATCTCCATAATCTGGACACATACGCCATGAGCCATATTTATTAAATACCATTACCACCGGTGCAAAGTAAGAACTTTGGCTAGGTCTAATAATGCCATCCTCTAACATTTCTTAAACCATGTGCTCAATTTCACTCCTCTGGGCATAAGGGTATATTTACGGCCTGATGTTAGGAGGAATACTCCCAGGAATTAGGTGAATATCATGATCATGATTTCGAGTGGGTGGAAGACCTTTGGGAATATCTCCAAATACTTTGTAATGCTTATCAATTATCCCTTGGATATATAGGGGAATATATGTCTTAGATGTTTGAACATCTAGTGAGTATAGTTGTGCAATTACACCTTGATGCCCCTTTTTCAATAATGTTTTCATGCCATTAGATATTATCAACTTACTAGGTTTCCCTTTGATACCTCTTAACTTAATTTATTTTCCTTCCATTGAAAATTTCATGAAAAGTTCTTGAAAATTAAAAGCCAGTGTTCCTAATGATTGTAACCATTGGATTCCTAGTATGAAATCAGCACCACCCATGGGTATAGAAATCATTGGACTATTCATTACATATTCCCCCATAGTAAGATTGATCTTGTTGCATTTTCTTGAGCAATTGATAGTTCCTCCATTTGCAATCATTACTTGAAACTATGGTGATGGATATACAAAGCAATTGAGAGATTTTGCTAATTTATAGTGAATGAAATTATGAGTACTACCAGAATCAATTAGGACTATTGCCTTTTTATTTTTGATATATCCTTCTATATTGAGGGTTTGAGGAGTGTTAATTCCAACGAATGCATTACACGATATCGTGGGAGTCAACTCCTCATAATAAATCACTTCTATGTTTTCATCTTGAGATGGTTCTTGTTCTTTTTCTTGTTCTTCTTCCTCTTCACAATCTATGTAGACTAATTTCTTCTCACCACACTTATGTCTCTTACTGCACTTGCTGTCACAATTAAATCGTAAACCTTTTTCTCTTCTTTCCTCCAATTTTTGAGGTGTCAACCTTGTAGGTTCAGGTATTTTAGGAGAAGGAACATTATTCTCTTGATAGATGTTAGGAGTGGTCCTTCTAGTAGCCATAGACATATTTTTACTTTCAACATTTCTTGCCACCCTAAATTCATTCTCCAATGATTTGGGTTCTGAAAGACGAACCTCATATTGAATGTTATCCCTTAAAATTCCTATGAATATATCAATCAGGTGCTCATATGGAATATTTGTTACCTTTATATTCAATCTTTGGAAGTTCTCAATGTGCTCTGTAACTGAACCCTTTTGCTTAACATTTATCAATTGGCGAAAGAAGGTATTTCTCCTTGTACCCTCATAGTGTTCTATCATTTCTTCTGTGAAAATTGTCCAAGTGATGAGTGATTTACGAGAACAAATCCATCGATACCACACAAATTGGGTTCTAAATATAAAGAAGAAATTCATACCTTTTTTGTATGTGGCGCATTATGTAGATCAAAGAATTTATCCATTTGAAGTATCGATGTGATTGGGTCCTTTCCATCAAAATTCCTCATATCGATCTTAGGAAATTGGTTGGTATTCAACCCAAAGTTAGAGTTTCTCCATTCTTGATTCATCTTGCTTGTGTCCTCATCATGAATTTCATGGGATACATTTCCACTTTCAGGTGGCCTCTCTATTAGGAAATTTTTCAATCCTTCCATGATCTCACTTTTTAAACCATCCATATTAGTATACATTATTTCCTTCAACTTAGATTATGTTGAATCCATCATTCCTTGTAGTTCATATTTTGTTATTGTTTTCTTTTGTATATCATTTATGTCCCTACGCATTTATTCACCTTCATCAAGAATCCAAGTAGGATTGTCTGGAGGCTTATTTTGTGTAGAAGATCCATTTTTTGGTGGCATGTTGGCCAAGTATCACTTTAAACCTTGATTTTGAGGTGGTTCTGGCAGACAATCTTTCTTTTATTGTATCTCCAAAATTCTGGCCCTTCTCGGTATGAAAATTTATTTTTTGTAGTTCTATGATATTTCTTCTCTACAATTCCATAGGTCTGATCAAAATTGGATGTTCCAAGTGGAATTTATGGTAACTTCCCAACAACTTGCTGATTTTTGGCCTTTCTAGGAGATCCCACTTGCATAGAGTGCCCCACACAAAATAATTGATATAAAATTCTGAAAATTGTACCAGAAATACTACATATTATTCACTATCTCATGAAATTGGTGTCACTCAATTTGGATACCCGAGGAAGAATTTATTATTGTTTTACCTGGAACACCTTCTTGAGACTAGTCAATAGGACTAGTCAAATACCCTATATTCCATAGGGTGTATATACAAATGTAAGATGACCCAGAAGCAGAAAGTTTTATCATAGATACCTTAATATTTTTTGTGAATATCCTTCAGATTTTAGAGTCTTAAACGTTACATAAAAAAATTCATAATGAAAATTATGTGATGGTTAAACTCATGATGATTTCATAACCCTATCTTACACAAGTTGTATCTCTGAAAGTATAAGGCCTCAAGAGATGAAATTTGAACCCAACGTACCTTGATCCATCTACTAAATATCCTCCAAGTTGTTTCATCTGAAACGTTGTAGAAACAAAATAAAAAGGGAAAATTCCAAGGTGTCTCAGATGTAGCAGCGAAACCCCAAGACCTTGAGCTCTAATACCAAATGTTAGGAACCAAATATCAAGATAACATAGAAAAACCTCAGAATAAGTACTCAACTCCTTGAAAAATATATAATTTCAAATAAGAAGCCTCTTCTAGGGGGAAACCTCCTTATACACCACATAAATTTCTTAATACAAGATGATTCCAAATCAAAATGTCTCCTTGGTATATATAGGAGACTAGGAGGTACAATTACAACTAATGGACCCAAAATGACATAAATAAAATATAATTACTAATGTAATATGCCCCAATTATGGGGTAATGTGCCACTATTTAGGGCTTAACAGAAAACAATCTTAACTTTCTTGTCCACTTAACATATATATTGTACATATGGATTTTCTTATTTCTCAGGAAGGTACAAACACTTTAAATAGGTACTCAAAGACTTGGAAACCCTAAGACACTTCAGAGATGTGTCATCAAATCCATATTACACTTATAAACTTGACCTATAGGGGTATTCATTTCATCATCTCATTTTATTTCTCAATCCCCCCAAGGGCCACTTGGGATTCCCCCCTTAAGGTGATCACTTCACCTGTGAAGTGACGAGAGTACCTATATGAGGTGATAATGGGTAGGTATTCTCCTAGTTGTCTACATATTGTGTTTTGGGTCATGATTTTCCCCACCTACACTTTGCGCGATAACATTTTGGTGTCATTTTCAGGGAGGATTTTGAATCCTCTTGCATTCCCTAATGACACTTTGGAAATATACCATCCCAAATCATTTACCCATATATTTCCTAATGACTCCACTTGAAGTACATTCCCCTTCCACCCTTGATGAGATCCTCTTAAAGCTAATATGGAGACTCAAACTTCTCATGTTTCCCCCTTTCCATCCTTTGATGAGCCTTGATATCATCTGGAAACTCCATTGATATGTCTTTTCATTCGATGGAATTATGGAACCATGGGATGAAACTTCATCCAAAACTTTCCATACCTCGAGAAGGGAGCTTATACAAATGGAAATCGAAAAGGATGCTAACGAAGTTGTTGAGGAACTAATGAATCATGTAAAAGGTTTATTTCAAGAATTTTTCGAAGAACTAGCCCTTGAAGATGAAGAAATGCTTGAAGGACAAATATATGAATAAATTTACCAAGAATTTCCCTATGAAGTTTCGCATGTTGAAGATTCAGACAAGAAATTTGATGAAGATGAAGTGCTTATACCTAACCTTCCTTTTGATGGATACATATAGACCTTTGTTCCTCATGTACATCAGTAAGAGAACATGATGAGTTCTGACCCTTTCAAATATATTGACGATACTTTATTCCATGCCTTTGTAAGTGAAGACGTATTAGAGGATCCCTTGGATGTGACAAACCATTTTGGAAAAGGGAAAATAAAGAACTATCTATTAAGGATCAAGCCTCTTCTGATGAAGAGGTGATAGATGAGCATTTCCATAAAGAGAAAGAAGAATTATTATGAGGTGCAACAGGTTGAGAAGCATCATGAGAAATCATTACCTTTTATCCAACTTGATGAAGTTGAGGTTGTCTATCCTAACTCTCCTCATGTACATGAAGTTGAAGAATAAAATGGTCTAAATGATGAAGAATTTGTAGATCTACTTGAAGCTGCCACAACCTCTATTATTCCCTCACACAAAGGAAAAGATATGGCCACTTTCAATCATACTAATGGTATTATGAAATAACCCTTAGATATGGCTGATGAGAATATAAACACTTTCATACAGACTGGGAGATGCAGATGGGATTTTGGTCGTCTCATTTTTTATAGAGGCCCCATTTACGACATTGAGGTTAGATCTCAAGCAAATAGGGTTGAGGTATAATATTTATAGGAATGGTATCCATGCGTGGATGATTCATATGTTTGTCATCCTAATGATTATATGATTACATATTTTTTCCTTCTATGCAGAGATGACCTGTCGCAACATTTTCATGAATGAACCTTTATGTTAATATTATGGTAGCTTTGGGAGGTATGAACCTCTATGATGACCTATGACGAGATTAGAATCCTCCAGAAGGAAGTAAAGAATTGAAGAAAACCCTAGACAGGTTGTCGGCTGAACAAATATATTTATATTGAATTTATTGATGCCCAGAAAGAGAAGTCGGCCCACTTAGACTGGTCAAGTCGGCCCCAGTTAGACTGGCCAGCCCACTATAAATACAGGGTGCCGGTTTCATTATTACACACTTTCAGAATTGCAGAGCCAGTTGTGCACACTACAGTTGGCAGTTTTGGGGAAAGTGGTGCGCTAGTTCTGGGTGGGATCATCTATTCAGTTTTGTTTCTATTCTTTTTCTTGGTGCATTTAGCCTCTCTTGGCTATATATTGAATCCATAATTCTCTTCTCGGTCAAGGTCAAGGTGCTCGGAGGGAGGCTTCATCCTATGGTTGGGAGACGAGGGTATCGTCGTGGTAAAACGAGCACACAATCCTTTATATTCTAGCAGGTTATGGGCCCACACACCCTTCAGTCAGCCTAAAACGTTGGAAGGAAACATAACCGCTAGGTATTGAGCTCATTGAGGAACTGTCGCTAGGCTTACTAGCAGGAGCAGCTTCCAAAGAACTGCAGCTAGGGTTACTAGCAGTAACAGTTGCAGAAACCCTAATTCTCAAATATGGCACCTTGTGATGGAGCATCTCGCTCAAGGAGAAGAGATCCATATACACCCTAACTCAGTGCACCTATTGAATTTCTCAGAAGAGAGAAAAGACGCAGTTGAATTTTTGGATCAAGGCATGACCAGTTATCAGTCAACTGAATACATGTGCGAAACAATCAATCTCTTACATTACTCAGCACTTACCGGGACAATTGAAGACAATATGTGGATAATCGACAGTGGATATTCCAGGCACATGACGGGAGATCAAGCTAGACTCTTAGATCTAAATGAGAGAAATACATCATACAAAGTGGAGCTTGGAGACAAAAGCACCTACCCCGTCGAAGGATTTGGACAAGCCTCAATCAAATTGGAATCAGGTAATCATGTTCACTTAATCAATGTTCTATATGTACCTGGTTTAGAAAAGAATCTTGTATCAATATCATGTTTAGAAGAAAAAGGAAACTGCATAGCCTTCATAGATGAAAAGGTGTTATCATGGAATAAATATTCCAGCATAGAAGATGATAGGGTTATTGGGAGACGTGAAGGGAATCTATACAGACTACTAGAACGAAATAAAGAATCCCTAGTACATGATGAAGTCAACCCTAATGAGCTTTGGCATAGAAGGTACTCTCATATCAATTATCAAGCATTACCTTTCCTCAGGAACATGGTCGAAGGGATATTAGAATTGAAGTCTACACACGAGGGAATTTGCAAGGGATGTGCCCTTGGGAAGAATATTAAGAAACTATTCCCAAGAAGCAACAACAGATCTAAGGAAAACCTAGATCTAATACACTCATATGTTTGTGGTCCAATTCCAGTCAAATCTTTAGGAGGAGCACTCTACTACTTAACATTCATAGATGACTATTCAAGGAAGACGTGGCTGTACCTATTGAAGTCAAAAGATGAAGTATTCAGCAAGTTCCAAGAATTCAAGGCAGAGATAGAGAACCTTACAAACAAGAAGATCAAGACATTAAGAATAGATAATGGAGGAGAATACACCTCAAAGGAGTTCGTTGCATTCTGCAAATTAGCAGGGATTAGGAGGGAGCTAACTGTTCCTCATAATCCTCAACAAAATGGTGAAGCAGAAAGAAAGAACAGATCTATCAAAGAAATAGTAAAAGCCCTATTGAATGATCAAGATCTATCCATGTTTCTATGGGGAGAAGCAACAATGATGGCCATATACGTGCATAACAGAAGCCCTCATCGCATATTGAAGCACATGACACCAGAAGAATCATTCTCGGGTAAGAAACCTAATGTAGAAAACTTAAGAATATTTGGATGTCAAGTTTATTCTCATATTCCCAAAGATAAAAGAAATAAACTAGAACCCTCAGGAAAGAAGGGGATATTTGTAGGATATAGTGATTCATCCAAATCCTACAGAATATATATTCCAGATCAGCACAAGATAGAAGTAAGAAAAGATGTAACATTCAATGAAAGAATGGCTTCAGAAAATCTATTGAAGAAACTATAGAAGAAGAAGAAATTGAAGAACTAAATGAAGAAAACACAGAAGGTGAAAATAACGAAAAGGATCAACATGATCATCCTATGGAGATATGTGAGAATGCTAATCCAGATAATATGCCAAAGAAAAAGAAAAGACCATCTTGGCTTGAAGCCACCTTACAAGACGCATAAAGAATCAAGGTTTCAGAAGGAACATCCAGGAAGACTAAAAGACCGAAAAGATTCTCTAGTTATGCAGCATACATGACAAAGCTCCTAGATGAAGAGCCTACTACATTTGAAGAAGTAGCTAAAAAGGAACAATGGAAAGAAGCTATGGCGGAAGAACACCAGTCCATTATGAGAAATGAAGTATGGGAAATTGTACCCAGACCTAAAGAAAAATCAGTTATAACTTCAAAATGGGTATACAAGATCAAACATGCAGCAG
>ML821021.1:0-25141 GCA_009831015.1 Picea engelmannii | reverse complement strand
TCCAGTTAGGAGGGAGAATTGAAATGTTATTTATTTTTGTAAGAGTCCAGATTGGACAGATGCTTTCCTGTTCGGAAAGTGGATTGAGATTTCTGACGGACAGTGGCTTCCCATTGTAGTTAACATGGGAGGCAGACTGATTGATGATGTATCATAGACAACGACTTCCCATTTATGGGGAGTGGTCTAGGACAATCATTCTTCTTGGCAGTCACTCTGAGTAGTGGTCAAGTAGAATGGTTTGCCTCGTCGGGCAGTCATTCTTTCGAAGTTCATAGTTGTGAGCAGTTTCGAAGAATCGTCCATTTAGAGGTTGATGCAGGACATACATTCCTCGAGGGAAGAATCATTATTTCCAGGATACACTTTGTTTAGTGTCGGAGGAAAGGCCTAGGGTGGGGAATGGTCCGGACAGTTACTCCTCAAGGGGAGACTCATTCGCTCCAGGCTACACCTTGTTTGGTGTCGGAGGAATGGCCCAGGGTGGGGAGTAGTCCAGGCTCAGCAATCAGGGACAGTTATTCCTCGAGTGAAGACTCATTCTNTCTCTCCAGGCTACACCTTGTTTGGTGTCGGAGGAATGGCCCAGGGTGGGGAATAGTCTAGGACAGTCATTCCTTAGGGCAGACTCATTCCCTCTAGGTTACACTTTGTTTAGTGTCGGAGGAATGGCCTAGGGTAAGGAATGGTCCAAGAATTTCTCGAGGGAAGACTCATTCTCTCCAGGTTACACTTTGTTTAGTGTCAGAAGAATGGCCCAGGGTGGGAAATGGTCCAGGTTCAAAAATCAGAAACAATACTTCTTCCTTGGTTGAGAAGAATGGGGCAGATAGCCTATTATTGATATTCTATGTTGAGGGCAGACATTCTTTCAGATCTCATAGATGTGAATGAAATATTGGCCCAGATGATTGTTGTTGATATTATATACTGAGGGCAGACACTCTTTCAGATCTCACAGACGTGAGTGAAAGATTGGCCCAGATGATACAGTTTTATCATAACATTGTTTATATGTAGGTTGTTATTTGTTATGAAGGACAATTTGTGAATGTGTTTCACAAATTCTGAGTAGTTGTGTACTACTGGAATAGACACAGGTGTGTTCTATAAATTGATATTGTACCAGTTGTCATAGGATATTAGCCAGTCGGATAATAATGACATGTGCTTGTGGTGCTACCAGTTGAATGGTCTGTTGTGCTCAAGACCATACATCCCTAGCTAGGAGGGAGTGTTAATATTATGGTAGCTTCGGGAGGTATGAACCTCTATGATGACCTATGACGAGATTAGAATCCTCCAGAAGGAAGAAAAGAATTGAAGAAAACCTTAGACAGGTTGTCGGTTGAACAAATATATTTATATTGAATTTATTGATGCCCAGAAAGAGAAGTCGGCCCAGTTAGACTGGTCAGGTCGGCCCGAGTTAGACTGGCCAGTCCACTATAAATACAGGGCGCCAGTTTCATTATTACACACTCTCAGAATTGCAGAGCGAGTTGTGCACACTGCAGTTGGCAGTTTTGGGGAAAGTGGTGCGCTAGTTCTGGTTGGGATCATCTGTTTAGTTTTGTTTCTATTCTTTTTCTTGGTGCATTTAGCCTCTCTTGGCTATAGATTGCAGCCAGAATTCTCTTCTCGATCAAGGTCAAGGTGCTTGGAGGGAGGCTTCGGCCTGTGGTTGGGAGACGAGGGTATCGTCGTGGTAAAATGAGCACACAATCCTTTATATTCTAACATGGTATCCATGCGTGGATGATTCATATGTTTGGAATCCTAATGATTATATGATTACATATTTTTTCCTTCTATGAAAAGATGACCCGTCGCAACATTTTCATGGTAATTTTCAGTCCTTCCTTGGGAGTGGTGATGAATATCCTTTTGGGGATGCAGACTTGATCTATGAGTACTTTCAACCACATTTTTCCTAGATTTTAGATGAACACCAAGACATGGCCCTCCCATAGAGGTCAAAATATCACCCTACAAAGAGAAAGTATTTTCATCTTGAATCTTTTTATAGTGATTTTTGGATGAAGAGGCAACATATTTATTTCTCCAGACATGAGAGAGTCCCTTCCCTCTTTTCTTGTTTTCTAAGGAATCATCAAGCTTTCTTTAGATCTCTCATCTCTTCTCAATCTTTGGGAAACAATGGTGTGCTAAAGGACGATGAAAACGAGCCATCTTCCTTACAGGGTATCCCTCTTCAGAGATGGATTGATCAAGCTTATGGCCATTCTCTCCAACAAGATTTCCTACCTCCCAACCATCTCCATGAGTTTCATTACATAATTGATTATCTGTCTAATTTTGCTCATGATCATTTTGTTCTCAACTTATCCTTTTTTTATTGCATGATTAAACACAGAGGGAGATACCTTGATGAAATGGTGAACATATTGTTTCATTGGTTATGTGACTTCACTTGAAATAACCCATCACTGATTTTCAGATCCCCAATGCCCCAGGTAAGTAGCTAGGTCAACTTTCTTTCCTTGCATTTGTTTCTTGATTTATCATGGTATCTTAGTTGCATTTGATATTTCATTTTTCTCTACTTGCATATTTATTTCATCATATTGCATGTTTAGTTTATAAATTGTTGAAAAAATGCTAAAATTTATATTCTAGATGAGTTGTCACTTATGGTTTTGATATATATGGACGAAGGGTGATATAACCACCCTGTATTTTACAATTTTATGTTTCATTGTAGGCACAATTCCACTAGGAGTTGTTGTGGTTCTCATGCACTCTATGACAAGTACATTTCTTCAAGTAGGATCCATATGTTATCCCCAACTCATAGGGATAAATAAGGAGATCATGTCTTCAGGCCCTCAAGTTGGATACTTGGAGTACTGAGAAACATCTTGACTAACACTATCCACTTGCACAGATATAGACCCTCTTCACTGCCACAGTTCCAGGCTGATCATGAAGGTATCCACCACGCTGTCTTGCTTCCAGAGTACATTGGATATTGCTCCATGAGGTACAAGTTGGGTATTATGGTGAGTGTCATTTCAATATTTGAGGCATTTGGGTTTGTTTCATTTAAAACCGCTTTGATTATGTAAAGTCTACCTTGACATTATGCTCTTGGCCCTGTTTCACCATGATGGTTGACATTGTGTCGTAGAAAGTGGTCACCCTTAGGTATTCGTTTTCTATTGGGAGGTCCCCTTGATGAGTCATCATGCCATTCTCGACCATACTTGTCACTTTCAACAATTTGTCCCCCCATCTCCTTTTCTTTTTGGTTTTCAGGTGTACTGACCCAAGAAGAGGTTGTCCCTCATTTCATGGGAAGAAGGGGATGAAGGCCTAGAGGAGAGATGCATGGAAAAATATAAAAGTGTAATTATGAGCCACCAAAATGCTCTCCCAAATATCTCTTGAGAGAAATGAAACGCTTCTCTTAAAAAATAAAATACCTACAAAAGAAAACACATGACAAAAATGTCCTACTTGATTGGCAGCTTCACACAAAGTATGTTACAATCTAGACTATACCCCCATGGAACTATGTGTACTTATCCCTTCAAGTGACACTTCAGTACTTCCCCCCAGGCTAATTGATTTGCCCTAGGGAGTACCTAGTGTTTGAACCTTAATCAATTAATGGAAATGAATGGGTTTGGAAAAAGGATGCATTGAAAACACCCTCTACAAACGAAACCATAAATGAGACACTATGGTCCCTTGTATGTCAAGAAACCCAAGACCAAGATCCTTCCCCCCATCAATATCATTGTTTCCACATGTCTTATAAAGGGGTTCCACTTGGGAAATACTCCTTGACCTAGGGGGTGATTCACCCAATAGGTCACCTTGTCAACCCTCCCATACCAAAACTTGGAAAGTTGCATAGGGTCTTTGAGAATTTATTTATTTTGATTAGGTGGTTTCTGATGCACATGATTAGGTGGATATTTTATTGAATTTATTTAATTTTCATGATGCATTTGTCTTGATATGATTCGAGGGCATATTCTTTGTCTTTTCAAGAACTTTTTTGGTGGACAACTTTGGAAGAACAAGCCTAGCTTGGTCTTCCTTGGGGCTTGAAGCCCACCAGTTGGATACCATGGCTCACACTCTGCATGGTGAGTACAACCTCTGGAGTACATAATTCTAGATACATAATTCTACATTTATATCTCTACAGTACTTGTCTATAACAACCTTACATTCATGCTAAAGTTTTATGTTTTTATACTTGAGTTGTACTAGTTTTTACTAGCTTATATCGTGCATCATTTGTTATAATTTTAGCATCTTATCTAACAGATTTATTAATTGTTTCTTAATTTTATATATCTTTGTTGATTTCTACAAATAGGGAAATAAAGATTAAATTTCTTGTCCACTTAATATATATCTTGTACATTTGGATTTTCTTCTGTCTCAGTAAGGTACAAATACTTTCCGCAGGTACTCAAAGACTTGGTAACCCTAAAACATTTCTGAGATGTGTCATCAAAGGAGTATTCCACTTAGAAACTTGAACTATATGGGAATTCATTGCATCATATCACTTTCCATCCTATTTCCCCCTAGTGTCACCCAGGATTCCCCCCTTGAGGTGATCACTTCACCTCTAAAGTGACAAAAGTACCTATCTGAGGTGACAGTGGGTATGTATTCGCCTAGTTGTCACCATCTTCTGGTTTGGGTCGGGATTTTCCCAACCTACACTTTTCACGATAATAATATTAAAAAATGATGAACTACTTTAAAATATAATGAATGCATGCATACAGATATGAAAATCTGCAAACATGACACAGAGATATGCATGGATTTTGATAGAAATGTCTTAAGTTGTTGTTCCAAAAAGGGTGGGGTTTCCTTCACATAGTAGTATGGCATCCACATAAATTTTTAGCATAGAAATAACGTTATATATGTTAGGATTAATGATTATTTTATAGATTAGTTTTAGATTTGTTGGATATTGTTGAGAGATTATCTCAACCACTATCTCCATGTTTGGAATAAGTTAGATCTAAGAGAAACTATATAAGTGTGATGTAGCTAAGTTGTAATGTGAATTTAAAATATTTTATGTGTATAATTGAGTGTGATGTTCGAGTGCTTTGGGCTCATCTCCCTCATGGGAGGGCCCAAGAACATGAGAGTAGCATATATTACTTTGTGTTTTTTTTGTGTGTTTTAATTTTATTGCATGTAAAAGAAGTTGGAAGAGGTATATTTGTGTGGTGAAAATATGTGTGTTGCTAGAGGTATATCCACATGGTGAAAATATGTGTGAAGAGAATTTGGAGTTGGGCGATGGAATTTTAGTGTGACAACATGGATGTGGAGACCAAACCAAGAACGATCTGGATTCATAACTGCACAACATGAAAATGTGTGGAGGAAATCAATGTCGAATGTGGATTATGAGTGAGGATTTCAATATGAATTAAATCCACGCATGTTTTCGTCACATGAAATATGGGTGAAGTTTGTGTTTAGATACCCAATAAATATTCGACTGGATTTTAAGTGGAGTTGCTACAAGGATATTGGTCTTTACAACTTGATGGAGTAATTTGTTTGCCAACAAAAACAATTTTCTACATGGAGTTCTTTGTTGTGTAGACTTGAGACATTATAGATATCTTGAGTGGTGTGGAAATATGTGGTGAAAGTGTTTTATGTTTTGTGTATATTTATTAATTCTATATGATACAGAACCAATTGTGGAACATAGTATCATAATTCAAATTGGTGGTTCTTTCTATATACGGTGCCACAAGAACATATTGTTGATTTGATTATGTTTATGGTTTGTTATAAAACTAGTGGATCATGTAAAGTGAGGAACACCAATTACATGTTATCTTTGTGTAAATAACTAATGGGTCTTTTAGAGTCAAGAACATCAATGCTTATGTTTGTATATTTTTGAAGAGTTCAAGTTGTATGATTATCTTTTGAACACATTTTGTTCCCAAACAATTTTCCTAGAAAACTAGCAGATACAATGATTTATTTCATCCAAAACATGTGAGTTCATACATAGAATGATTCGGCTACTTGACTAATTCTATGACAAATACAATGATCTACGTAATTTGGAAGAGTGAAGTTTGTCAATATTTTTAATCATCACAAATACCTCATCGATGGTCCGAAGAAGTTGTGTCTTAAATGAGTCAAGTTGGAAGCTCGAAGTTGTGGTCGATAAAGAGCGTGGTCCATAATATTTTAGAGAGGATAAAAGTGATAGTTAAGACCATACCAGACATATCTGAATTTTATGTCTGGTATGTTTTAGTTTGGCACTTAGTTCCAATCACGTTATTTAGGAAGGAGATATGAAAAACATTATAGAGCTTATAATGATTGGGAAAAGATAATTGATAGGTCACCTGTCCCACTCACTTGAGAATTGTATAAGGACCATAAAATTTGGGTGCCAGTTTCTAACAATGGTCGGTCTTGAGTGAAGTTTTCCTATAAGGTTGTAGTCAAATAAACATGTGGTCTCCTTCAACAAATTGATGTTCGGAGTGACCTTGATCTGCTTGTTTCTTCATGCGATTCTGAGCCATGACCAAATTAACTTTGAGGGTATGGAGAATAACCTATCGAAATGTAAGATTTTTTGTGTGGACGCGGTCAAGGAACAATATGACCCTGTTGGTAACTTTGATGACCAGTATATGAGATGGACAACACTGCATCAAGAGAGTGGAAATGCAGTGTTGCAGTTCAACAATAACTTCCATACCTTGTGCACCAAGCTGGGTATCAAATATTCTACGCAACATTTGGTTATGAAATACCGTGGGTCTCTCCACAGGTACATTTGAACTAAAATGGAGTTTCTATACATCTCATCGTTGGGATATGCATATTGATATGCTATAAAAATTGAGAAAAAATTAGGCACCCGCACAAATGGGAGTTTGGGTTTGCAAAAACAAAACAACCAAAGTATCATAAAGACGACCCTAGAAAACATTCTCTCGAAAACAAGTCCAAGACACATGAAAAGAAGGGTCATGAGACAACAAAGAAGCACACTGGAAAGTGGTGTGATTTTCACAAAATCCCCTGCAACAACGCTGATGAATGTGGCTCAAAAAAATCATTGGTGGTCAAGATCAAAGAAATTAGTTGAACCTTGATTTGGAATTTGATTAAGAAAATAATGGGAGAAGATAGGTCATCAACACAGACCCCACTTCTATTGTCGCGACCACAACAATTCAACCTAAAGAGGGTGAGCACCTTTTTCATTCACAGATGTGGGTGAAGGGTACCTCACTGCATTTTATTTTTCATAGTGGAAGCGAAAGGAACCTCATCTCAACAGAGGTCATCAAACACTTGGTATTGTCGAAAACACCACACCTGCAACCATACAACATCGAGTGGATTTTCCAACGATGAGACCTTCATATCAACCAACAATGTCGACTGTCATATGACATCAAAACCTTCAAGTATGAGTTATTATGTGACCTTTCCCCACTAGATGTTTGTGATGTTCTGTTGGGCCAACCATATATGTGGAAGCACCATGTTATTTATGAGTCTCAACCCTGTGTGTCATTATCACTACAGGGGGTAATTTTTACAGGATACCAAAGGTATTTCCAACCACTGTCCCACCTAAACAGTGTCACAAGGTAGTATCTCATACTACAAAATTAAGCTTCTTCACAGTCTATTCAAAAGTTGAACAAAAGAACACCACAACCATTGCAACCTCAGTCTAAGAACCTTTTTTCTAGCAGAAGCAAGTCGACAAGATTGAAGCAAAGAGAAAGGATTCCTTCTGCAGACAATCATCTCATGTAGCCATAGTGGTTAAAAATTTCCAATCCTTCTAGCCACGGGTTCATGATAGCCTTCAACAAGATAATCAACACAACTTCTCCAGTAATGAAAGCAATTCATGAAGATGCAGATTCAAAAAATGCTTTTCCCTCTCCCTCAGGAAAACCATGAGTAAACCATGAGTTCCTAATTGTGGGTGTAGCATGAATCTCATAAAGCATCGTGGATTTAATTTGTGATTGTTTTCTTAAATAAAAACAACCTTTGTAGTGAACCTCATCATTGTGCCAAGAGTACCCGGGGAAACTTGAGATTTGGCTTGCAACTGTTGGATGAGATGAAAAAATTTGGGATCTTGTAGCCATTTTTTGGAAAGAGCCATAGCAATCACATTTTCTTTTCATTTCTTGTAAATGTTCTCATAATCATATCCAATGAGATTAGTCACCCATTTTTGTTTCTCTAGGGAGGAAGGTTGTTACTCTAGAAAATACTTGAGGATTTGATGATTTGTATTAATTTGGAAGTGTTTCCCCAGTAGATAAGGGTGCCAAAGATCCATTGCATGTAGAATAGTCAACATTTGCTTTTCATAGATTTATTGGCCCAAATGTCATTCTGACAGTTGTTTGTTGGTAAAGGACAAAGGGTGACCATCTTGCATAAAGAATGCTCTAATTAGGAATGGATAGGACCAAAGTAGTGCACATAGCCACCTTCAAGGCTTGAAAGGCATGATATGATATGAGAGTCCAAGTGAAAGAATTATTTTTAAAAGGAGAAGTGAGAGGCACCGCAATGTTTTCATAATTCTTAACAAACTTGCGATAATATCATGTTAAACCCAGAAAACCACAAAAGATTTTGATAGTCTTGGGGCGAGGCCAATCCTGTATAGCTTCAATATTCTTAGGATCCACCCTGACACCTGTCTTGTCAACAATATGACCCAAATACTCGACTTTTGAGGCTCCAAAAGAACATTTATATTGTTTGAGGAAAATTTTGTGCTGAGAGAGTAGATGTAGAACTCGATCCACATGAGCAATATGGTTTGTCTAGGTTTTAATATAGATGAGAATATCATTAAAAAAAATAAGACAAAATGACAGAGAAAAGGATGGAAAACATGATTCATGATTCTTTGGAAAATGGAGGGAGCATTACAGAAGCCAAAGGGCATGACCAAAAACTCATAGTGGCCCTCATGAATTTGAAATGCAATCTTAGGAATGCATTCCTCTTTCATACGTATATGGTGGTATCCAGAACACGGATCAAGTTTTGGAAAGAACTAGACATCACTCAATTCATCAAAGAGATCATCAATGAGAGGAATGGGAAAATTTTCTTTGATGATGAGTTTGTTGAGGGCACGAAAGTCAAGACACATGTGCCAAGAGACTTCTTTATCAAGTACCATGACCATAGGATAAGAATAGGGGATCATACTAGGATGGATAACACTCACGATGAGAAATTCTTGAACAATTTTATCGATTTCATTATTCTCAGAAAAATGGATGATGATAGGGATGAAAATTGGTAGGAGTGTTGTCGAGAGCAAGGGGAATGAAATGATCATGACCACCATAGGAAGGAGGAAGGCCCTTGGCAGTGGAAAAATTATCTTGATGTTTGGAGAGGATTGATTGGAGGTTAGGATGCACAAAGGGTGTCTCAACTGCTTGAATGGAATGGAGTTGAGAAATAATACCAGAGTGTCCTTTTGTGAGGAGTTTTTTCATGTGATGGGAACTGATGATGTTAGGAGAAACGTATGTGAGTCCTTGGATATGATACTGTTGTCCCTCATGTTAGAATTTCATTTTTAATTCGTTAAAATCCATGAGAATGGGACCCAAAATGAGTAACCATTCAACAACTAAGACAATGTCATAACCACCCATGTCAATGGAAAACATATGAGATTTCAGGTGGTACTGTCCAATTTGAAGATGTACATTTTCACAACTCCCACCACATTTCATGGATCCACCATTGGCTATCATGATTTGGAAATTATTAATTTGAAGGATATAGTAATTAGTTTCCTGGGAAATGTGACGATGAATAAAATTATGGGTGCTACCACTGTCAACAAGGATGATGACTTTCTGATGGTTAATATAGCCAATGAGCTTGAGGGTGTGTGGAGCAAAGAAGCTAGTGAGGGCATGCAAGGAAATAAGTGGGTTGAATTTTGGTGGGTCTCCGACTCTTGGGTAGCATCGGGAAGTGATGGTTCTTCAACAAGGGGAAGTATTGCATATTTTTCCACAACCTCTTCTGAAATGGCCATAAATTTTTTTTGTTCCTTAGAGTTGTGCCCCAGAAAATATTTTTCATCACAATTATAGAAAATACTCTTGAGTTGGCGTTCAACCATTTCAACCCTAGTTAATTTTTGGACCTTGGGGGGAGTGGCAGGGGCGACAGGATTTGTGGGTCGAGGGTGAGGAAAAAAGGATGGTTTTTTTCTTATGGAAAAAAACAACTTGTTGGGCCTGTTTGGCACATTTAGTAGCTTCCAGCAAAGTCCGAGGGCGAGTCATGAGATCCTGGGCTCAAATTTCATCCTTTAGGCCACCGATAAAACATTCTTGGAATAATGCATCTGACATGCCCTCGGTGTGAAAGGAAAAATGATCAAAAGTAGTTATAAAGTCTTTCATTGTACCTCACTATTTCAACTTGGTCAAACAATCGAGATAGTCGGTTTCAGTGTCAAAGCATTCATAGAGCTCGAAAACAAACTGGGTCCACGCAATATACCTTTGGCATGCATTTTTACGCCATTTACACCACTTCCAACATTCAGGATCCATATAGAGAACAATATAGTGAAGTTTGGCCAACTCACAGTAATTCCATGTTGAGAAAAATAATGCTCCATTTGAGTTACCCAACCTATGGGATTGGAGCCATCCAATTTATTGACCTCAACTCGGGGAATTCGGGGGTCACGATGAAATGAGTTGGATTGAAAATTAAGAGAATGAGAGGAATCAACACCATCTGGTTTGTCTGAGGAGGAAGGTGGTTCAACAACTAATTGACAACAAATTGGAGGCTGTTAAATTGGTTCATTAATTTGGCATCCATGGCGTCAATTTTTTGTTGGACTTGGGTCTCGAATTTTTCAATGCGGGAATTGGTAGAGCTAATATAAAATGTCACTTGTTGGAGGGACTCCTTGGTTGGATCGATGAAAGCTTGCAGGTCTTGGTTACGATTGTTGGCCTTTGGTATATGGGGAGTGTTGGTAAGAGAAAATGGGTGGGTTAGTCCACAGAAAAGGACTTATAAGTGATAGGTACCCCTACGATCAGGGCGAAAAAGGGAATATAATGGGAGAGGTGGAAAATAGGGGCACTGGTAAGGGGTCGGGTCCACTAAAAAAAAGTCTTAAAAATGAAAGGAACGACTGTGATAAGGGAGACAAGGGGAATCTAATGGGATAGGTCCCAAATAAGTGTGTCAGCGAGACCACTAATTTTTATTTTTTTTACTTCTGCGAAGTTATATTGCAATCTCATGAATATTGCAGTGTTGAAATAACGAAATTCTTAACAAGAAGAAATGTGCAGTAATTTCGTAACTAGAATGTAGGAGGCATAGTTGCGCGACAATATATATTGTCTGCTATGTTTTTGTTTCCATTCCAAGGGTTAGGGTATGTAGGGTATCTACACACAATGGTTTTCCCTATGTTATATCTCTCTGGTATACATGTAGGGTCCAACAGTACTCTGCCGAATATCTTAGTGAGCCAACTAAGGAAGCTAGAATGTGACCTTAGTCGTAATACCTGACTACCTAGATGCTAGAGAGTATCTTCTGGAGTGTTTTTCTCGATGGAACTTGTAATGTCCCCACTTTGGGACATCATTACATTTCAAGGTGTTATGATGACCAGAGCATCCATACGGATGTTATGGTGAGTACAGTGACTATTGAGGGATATTTTGGGGTTTGAATTGCATCGATTGTCCTATTTCATCATTATGATCCATTCCGCACAAATTGGATTTGGTTCTGTTGCATTCCGACGATTTCCATGATTTTGAGTATTTTGAGCTATAGGTTGATTAAATTCACTGAAAAAGTCATTTTGGGCACAATACTTGGAGGAACCTCTCAATGTAATAGGTCATTGGAATCGGGAGGAACAACACTAAAGGATAGGATGATGAGAAGTGACTTTCAATGGCCAAGGAAGCCACAAGGATAAATAAGGTGCTTTTCAAAGGTAAAAAGGTTAATTAATTAATTAAAGTGATTTAATTAATTAATAATTAATAAAATGAAAGTCAGTTTGGAGGGACCAAATAAGAAGGAAGTGTAAAGGAGAGGAAAGGGTCTCTATTATCTCATTCATGTATGATTATATTTTGATATTTGGATTCTAGCTAGTGAGGCCATACCTTGGGGGTTTTGAGAGTTTTGACTTAACAAACCCTAGAGGATGATTTAGGGGTGAAATATTCCACCTAGCTTATCCCAAGATTGGTATTAGGGATGCAATACTCCCCCACACCATTCTACTTTAGATCTACTTAGTTACAGGAAGGTTCTACACCATCCACATGTACAGGAGGAGAGAGGGCACACCATTGGGGGTTTCCAGCAAGGGGGGTGCAACATTCTTTGAGGGAAGTTGATTCCAAGAGATTTGAAGTGCTTCAACAAATTATAGCACCTGGGTTTTCATTGCAAGGTATTTTCCATTAGATCTAGTGCATTCCAGAGGAGTTTCGTGTGCCATTTGATTTATTGGATGCATTAGACGAATTAGAGAGAAGGAGGGCATTTTTGAGATTCAGAGCTATAAAGTTTGGAGGGGTTATACTACATATATGACCTGGAGACTTCACCTAGTGACTTGCAGTATCCTGATCTATCTTTCTATCAAGTTTCAGGGCATTTGGAGGCCACCTCCATCACAACTGAATTATTGGGCACTTCAGGGTTTCAGGAGGGTGCTACTTCATTGGAGTCATCACTTGGAGGAGTTATCCATATAATTTCGGCCCAAGACATCAGGAGGGGGATCCTGTCACCCCAATCTATCATTCTACTGAGTTTGGACTCATGTGGAGGCTTCCTTTAGTTGGGTCAAATTATTGAGGGTTTTAGTCTTCTACTAGATCATGACCTTTCCAGTGGCAGTTTGGTACTTCATACAACTCCAATCTCTTCTTGTATTAAGTCTTCATTGTGTATTCAGCCTTTGGATGTTTTAATCTTCTTTCCGTGAGAATTTTGTAGAAACTCTTATTATGTTTATTGTATCCATCTGTTGATCATTCTAGATCGACCTCACTTTGTATTAGGTTCTTGCTCTTATAATAATAAAGGTCACATCTTTGCCATTGGTTCCATATCTAGTGTATATTGTATTTACATTGGTTATGTCATCAAATCTATGTGTGATAATTGAATATAAACTCTAAAGCTGAATTTATGAAGTCAATCTGTAAGTAAACATCCAAACATAAGTAAATCAACAAAGTGTTTGAAAAAACGCCACAACCAGAAACAGTTTAAAAATCATGCAAAAACATAATGTTCTTGGCCTCTTGGCTCGGGAACATTACAGTGGTATCAGATCTTAGATTCCTACTAGCCTGAGGGTTTTTCCATATGGAAATATGGAGTATAGATATTTTGCTAAAGAGGTTGTACATTGTGAACATGAATACTACGCCCGTAGTGAGAGGCTTAGGGATGATATAAATTTCCAATCCTTGGTGGAGCCAAGATGAGGTTACACATTGGGTCAACATAACAAAGGAAAAGAGAGTTATGGCAGCTAGATGGAGGGAATCGCAAAGTAACCCCCCACCCATTAGGAGCAGGCAACGTTGCTACAGTTGCAAAGTGCCTTGGGAACAAGATCATAGATGTAGGGATAGAGGTAATAAACACATTATTGAGGTACACTATGAAAACCATGATGAGGTGTGTGAGGATACACAGCTAGAGATATATGTTTATTTGGAGCAGTCCGATGATGTCAATGACTATTGCACAGAGACTAGTGATTCTTGCACTCTTGAGGAGGATAGTGACCCTTGCACATTGGACGAGCAGTGGGATAGATAGGATGATAGCACCTGTGTTTCAATAGTCATATCACAGAATATTGATGACCTTATACCTCATCAGAGTGGTGACAGTAGTGAGGATTCACACGTGTTAGCACCTAGAGATGACGAGCTTCCCATGATGATTGTGATGCATCTGTCATCTTTCCATAATTCCATGATAGCCAAGAGACATGAGTATAGCATTGGCAAG
Source organism: Picea engelmannii (assembly GCA_009831015.1). Classification (NCBI taxonomy): domain Eukaryota; kingdom Viridiplantae; phylum Streptophyta; class Pinopsida; order Pinales; family Pinaceae; genus Picea; species Picea engelmannii. Next base: position 11,029 of record ML821021.1, on the reverse strand, counting down.
TCAGATATGATAGAGGAGAAGTATGTGAGGGATACACACAAGATACACATGGATCTAGAGATCCAGGAGGAGATATATGACATCTAGACAATTGATCTTACACTCACATATCAACATGGGGAGATTGAGTCACTTCTTTTGGGTACTCCATTAGTTGAGAAGGATATGGGGACTCATAGGTTAAGGGGACACTTCCATCTAGGACCATCCTGTAGTGATGAGGATGTACCCTTTATTGGTCAGGAGGACCATAGCACATGTCTAGACACATCTCTATGGGATCTAGGAGCAGATGATGGTAGTAGGGTGAGTGCATAGGAGGATACAACTGATCACACCAGATACAATATGATTTAGAGGGGGATAACTATTGGGGATGTTATGCAGTCGCATATAGGAGGACCTAGTAGCACAATAGGCAGGGATCAGTTCAGTGCTTCATCTTTTGCAGAGAGTGTTGTTGGGGATTCTAGGGCTAACACTAGCAGTGAGGGATATGAGGTGGCACCTCAGCATGACTATGATCAAGAGTCACACTAATTGATAGGACAATTGAGAGTCAGTGAGTATATGATCATGGAAACCACTAGGAACGATGATGACATGCATGCATTGATGGCAGATTACTGTTGGAGGGCATCAGTGGCACATGGTAGTTCAGATGGGGGATTTTCCATGGATGAATTTCATACTCTAAGGGAGAGAGTATCTGTCATGAGGACCGACTACCAGCAGTAGTTGATTGACAGGGCCTGCCTATTGAGGATTGGTGAGATGTATCATGAGGCTTTGAGGGAGCAGGACTTGGAGGTGGACAGACTCACTCATCAGTTGGAGAGAACCCGAGGATTCTTGAGAGGCACACATATATCCCTGCAAGAATCAGAGTTTAGATCATAGGATCTTCTTGAGGAGATTTGTCAGAGATCCACTTCATCTATCTTAGTGGATACTCACATATGTCAGTAAGTCACATTGTCAGAGGATGTTGGTGGTATAACAGAGTAGAACCACTTGATGTAGGAGAATGAGGAGTACCTAGGACCACTTATGAGTATGAGAAGCTATGATCGGGAGGCGTAGGAGCTACCCTCTACGAGGATCTTTGAGATAGTCGAGAACCCACATATGCATAGGGACTCCATGGCGAGGGACAGTTTTGAGGACACCTCCATTTGTGTTCCGAGAGTGATTGACCCTTATGTAGAGGTTGATCCAGTAGTACACCCAAGATCTACGATGAAACATGTGTATATGGGACACGACATGAGTATGCCAGAGAATACAATGGTGAGTGATAGCTCACAGAGACATGCCGAGATGTATGGTGGGATTCAGAGGGGTGTATTGCCTTGCAGGGAGGAGACACACTTAGGTGAGCATGCAAATTTCACTCCTTTGCAGCAAGACATAGTTATGAGAGAGAACCTTCACCGTATCAGCAGTTGCATGGGATATGAGAGATGGAGGTTGGTTGACCAACAGTTGCAGGAGTTACTTCCATATGTACTGGATGATTGGGAATTGATGATGACTACAGGCAAGTATTTATCATGGATACCAATGGACAAGCTTCTTGTCAAATCCATGGGATTGACCAAAGCATGCGATATATTCTAGTCCTACTGTCAGCTACATATGTTTCCGTTAGCCTTTCCTAACACATTTATCATAGACAAAAACATGAGGAGTTATAGACAGTGGCTGAGGACATGGGGAGTGGCTAGCTGAGAACACCTGACATGAGTGCTTTTATGACATCCAGTAGAATAAATATGGATCGTCATAGGCAGGCAACTGAGACTTGATGCGTGATGGTGAGAATCACAAGCCAGGGGATAATAGACATCTCAAGGGATGACACAGCTACAGATTCTCAAGAGGATGAGCATGAAGGGCTTTTGATAGTGATCAATATGACACAGAAGTAGTTCAAAGGGATTGGAAGTGATAAACTTCCAAGTCTTCCATGGGATACGTGAGTTCATTTTGTTAGTAGTTTGTTTCAATTTATTATGACCCAAGTTGTGCCAGAGAACTACATACTCCACCTTGGGTTGGTTTGGAGTGGGCCTGTAGGGACTTCTCCTATAAAGAGAGGCGGTTTCTACCTTTTGATCATTAGGATCAGGCATGGATATGGTGGGATAGGTACTACTTCCACATAGATTTTCTTTCGTATGCAGCTTCTGGACAACAGGTCCAATTGTCACATGTATTTCATCTTGAGGATCCAAGAGTGGAGGATCCAATATATATAGAGAGAGTAGTCAAGCATGGTCAGTGTAGTGCAGTGCTAGCATGGTGATATTCTATAGGGACTAGCATGGGACCCATGGATTTCAGGGTTGAGCATTCCACTAACTGACAGGGGCAAGTGGAACTTTGCGGGGGAAAGTTGTTTTGACTTTCCATTGAGCTTCAGTGGTGAGGAGAGCACATCTCTTTAGGGTGTCTCACGAAGGTCTTGCAGTACCTCATTCTGGCATCAATATGTACAGTTGATCAAGGTTGTGTTGACGTTGGTAGGGAGTTGGATGATGGACTCAATCAAGGATGAGGCCATGTGTCATATGCAATAGATTCACAGTGTTGATATATTTCGGGACTATGCTTCACAGGATATTGCAGTTCATTTCCCGATATGGGACCGAGGGGGTGGAGTGTATGATTGTTCATCTTTGGATGGGTTCTACTGTGTGTCCTACAGGTGGACATGAGATCCTTGTATTATACTTGGAGGGAGTTGTTTATTTCTTGAGAGAAAGCAATATTCTACCAGGCGGGGCTGTAATGTCCCCACTTTGCGAAATCATTACATTTCAGGGTGTTACGATGACCAGAGCAGCCAGATGGATGTTATGGTGAGTACAATGAATATTGAGGGATATTTTGGGGTCTTTTTTGCATCTCTCATCCTATTTCATCATTATTATCCATTCCCCACATATTGGCTTTGGTTGCATTGCATTCTGACAATTTTCATGATTTTTAGTATTTTGAACTATAGGTTGATTAAATTCACTGAAAAGGTCATTTTGGGAACAATACTTGGAAAAACCTCTCAGTGTAATAGCTCATTGGAATCAGGAGGAACAACACTATAGGATAGGATGATGAGAAGTGAATTGCAATGGCCAAAGAAGCCACAAGGAGAGATAAGGTGATTTTCAAAGTTAAAAAGGTTACTTAATTAATTAATGTGATTTAATTAATTAATTAATAATCAATAAAATGAAAGTCACTTTGGAGGGATAAGGTGAGAAAGAAGTATAAAGGAGAGGCAAGGGCCTCTATTTTCTCATTCATGTATGATTATCTTTTGATATATAACTTCTAGATAGTGAGCCCATACCTTGGGGGTGTTGAGAGTTTTGACTTAACAAACCCTAGAGTACGATTCAAAGGTGAAAGATTCCACCTATATTATCCCAAGCTTGGTCTCAGGGATGCAATACTCCCCCACACCATTCTACTTTAGATCTACTCAGTTACAGGAAGGTTCTACACCAGCCACAGGTACAGGAGGAGAGAGGGTGCTCCATTGGGGGTTTTGAGCAAGGGGGGCACACCATTATTTGAGGGAACTTCATTCCATTAGATTGGAAGGGCTTCAACATATTCTAGCACCTGGGTTTTCATTGCACGGTCTTGACCATTAGATCTAGTGCATTCAAGAGGAGTTTCATGTGCCATTTGATTTATTGGATGCATTGGACGAATTGGAGAGAAGGAGGGCATTTTTTAGATTCAGATCTATTCAGTTTGGAGGGGTTATACTTCAGATCTGACCTGGAGACTTCACCTAGTGACTTGCAGTGTCCTGATCTATATTTCTAGCAAGTTTCAGGGCATTTGCAGGCCTCCTTCATCATGGCTGAATTATTGGGCACTTCAAGGTTTTAGGAGGGTGCAACTTCATTGGAGGAATCAACACTTGGAGAAGTTATGCATAGCATTTTGGCCTGATACTTTAGGAGGGGGGTCCTATCACCCCGATCTATCATTCTGTCGAGTTTGGACTCATTTGGAGGCTTCCTTCAGTTGGGTCAAATTATTGAGTGTTTCAGTCTTCTACTAGAGCGTGAACTTTCCTGTGGGGATTTGGTACTTCATACGGCTCTGATCTCTTCTTGTATTAAGTCTTCATTTTGTAGTCATCCTTTGGAGGCTTTCATTTTCTATCCAAGAGCATTTTGTAGCATCTCTTATTATGTTTATTGGAACCATCTGTTGATCCTTCCAGATCGACCTCACTTCGTATCAGGTTCTTGCTCTTATAATAATAAAGGTCAGATCTTTGTTATTGGTTCCATATCCGGTGTATATTGTATTTCCATTGGTTATGTTGTCAGATCTATGTGTGATAATTGAATATAATCCCTAAGGCCGAATTTATGAAGTCAGTCTGCAAGTAAACATCCAAACATAAGTAAATCAACAAAGCGTTTGACGAAATGCCACAACCAAAAACAGTTTAGAAATAATGCAAAAACCCAATGTTCTTGGCCTCTTGGCTTGGGAACATTACAGAATTATAGAAGTCAGATGACCGATCAGTTTATCTACGAAGAGAATCAAGATATCTAGGTTGATCCATATACACTGTTGTCTGATGCACTACCACTCGAAGGGGTAAGAACTGGGGTTACAAGGGTGGCAATGTAAAACATATGTGCGATTAAATACCACTTTTATTTCCTACATGTATTACTCCCCAACCATGGATTTTTTCATGTAATGACATATCTTTGTAGCTTTAAGACATCAGAATCATACTCTGATACCACTTACAATATTCAAGATATAATATAATATACAGAACATAAATATTTAAAAACAATAACAAAACAACAATTATATAACCAAATCAATATCATAATAATTTTTTATTATTTAAATAAATGAAAAATTCTTTAAGATATAAGTAATTTAGATAAATCAATCATTCCTTATGATGTAAGTTATATAACTTAAAAGACAATAACGACCAAATTCAGTGAAACAAATGTTGTTTTATCCTCGAGCATTCACTTTGGAATGCTCCATCCTAAATGAAACAATGTACAGATAACAAATAAAAACCAGTTAACAAATAATGTTTTTTATAACCTTTTAACGGCCCATAGAGAGTAAGTGAGAACATAAATAAAATTGAACAGTGTATCTGAGTGCTTTGTAATCTAAAATGCCAATCATCTCATCCCGTCATTGTTTTGTTTACGAAATGAAGTTAATTTTTTTTTGTTAAATAGAAATGTCAAATTATTATATTTGGTCTGGTATCATTAACTTTTGCATCATTAATCTTTAATATTATGATTAATTTTTTTTTTAATATGATTAAATTTTTAAGTGTCTCCTCTTAACCAAATATACTTTAAAAATATTAAACTCGATCACTTAACAAACCAAACACACACCTTAACCATTTCAACTAAAAAGTAAATAAAAAAACCAATCGTCATCATCATCGTTGCTATCGCACAACTATCACATATCTAATTATACAAAGACAAGACAAACACAGCAAGATATTACAGTCAAATTACAAACAGGTCGATTCAATGCCGGATATCTCACTGTACGATAACGTTGCTGATTTGAACTATTGAAATATTGGACAAGGTTGAAATCAAAGTGGGAGCGGGGACCGAATTAAATAATTACAAGCCAAGCATATCTCCAGTTGCAGGCCAAGTACAGTAGGATGACATCCAGGAGTTTCTCAGACAATGTTTTTAAGCCCCTTATTTCAAGGAATTACTGATATATATCACAGTAATTCGTTTCAGTGGTGGATCTTTCCAAATTTCGGATAGTAATAGACACCTGGTTCTTACCGTCGCCAGATCGGTTATTGCGCTCAGCATAGCCGGATTCTGAGAGCCCAGATGGGGAACAATTTTCTAATATTAAGAATCTCAGAGATTGTGCGTTAGTAGAATCCATTGATGGACAATCTTCTCCTGAACATGGATTTGCCGCGGCAGTTTAAGCTTTTTTTTAATAACGAAAGGAAAGGAAGATGGGGTTCTGGATTGAGGTTTTGTCTAAATAGACCAGCACGGAAACACTCGTCAAGAACAGGATAGATCTCCTGGCTTTTATGGAACAATTCCAGTGATGTGTTAGTATCCTGACTTGGTACCCAATATATCTATGATGGCATGCCAAATCTCTGACAAACAGTTGGTTATTCATGAAGTGTTTAACGAAAGGATTATGCACGAGTGGTCTGGCGAACTGCCAATGCAAATAGGTTTCTCGTTACAGAATGTAATTGAGGTTCTTGCAGATGAAAAGCAAGTGTTAGAGATAACGTTCGACTCTGAGAGTTCTTGGTGCAAGCATGCTAATCAATCTTTTGATGAAATGCCTCACTACAGAGTGTTTGACTGTCGAATGTTTGACGAAAGGTCTGTTAGTCATTATTTGGATGTCAGTTAGGTTAGATTCCAAGGAAGACTTTTAGGTTATGGTTGGATCCTCTTCGAGAATACTTTATTTGTTGATGGTTTGTGCATATTCGGTGCTGCTTTCAAAGTAAAAATTGGAATTATTACAAGGAATTTAAGACTAACCTTTTAGATTATCGTTATAACCATTTCTGAAAATACTTTATGTTTCTTCGTTCGTGAGTTGTGTGTTAGATTCATAATGAAGAAAATAGCAGAAATATAATGAAAATAATAGAAGCAATCAAGAAACCATGATGAACGGAGATAACTAAACAATAGCAGAAAAGGCATACTCTATTCATCAATGCTTATGTAAATAATCATGTACATAGATGTACATATATAATACAAAAGACCATAATTGTCATGTAACTGTATAATAGTTAGGTTAACTTAACTAACCAACTAACTTATGATTAGTGTTTTAACATCCCCCCTTAATCATAACTCCGTTCTTGCCTGCAAAACTGTCACTACTTGACAATCACATGTGTCAAGCAAATATTCAGAGGGTTGGCAGAAGATGCTCTCTTAACTTTGAAAAAAAATAGCAGAAGTTGATGTCTTCTACTAAATTGGTAGTTTAAGGTTGACCACAAACTCATCTTGTGGTTTCAGGATGACCAAAAACCAATCTGGTGGTTTCGGGATGACCACAAACTGAATGTCTAGCAGAAGATGATTTCTTCTACTAAATGACATGGTTTTAAGTTGACCATAAACTAAAAGAGCTCAAGGCTGGAAAATATGAAAATTTAACAAGCATAACTTCATGTCCTATGCTCAATTGGTGGTTTTAAGCTGACCACAAACCATATCAACAACAATATGTTCAGGAACAAGACTGCATACGAGGAACTAGGTTGCATACATGATCATCTATTCACAGGATCTAAATCAATCTTGGAACCTAACTCAAAATCAAACTTGGAACCTGACTCAACTAGATTTCCCCTCTGTCAGGGACAAGTGGTTCCAATTCCCTTGACCGTCATTCCCAAGAATGGCCAAGAAGAGATCCAGCAAATCAAACTGTCTTTCGACGGAGTCTGAAAACTCGATCTTCAACTCAGAAGACTACATCAACTAGGCCCGATCATACCCTAAATCATCAAATCTTGAAAAAAATTAATGTCCATCAATTGTAGAAATATCTCCAATCAAGTACGATTGTACTTGTGTATAAATCCGATGATATGCTCCGATAAATTGGCTTCCAAAGGCCATGATTTTTCTTCCCACAAAATTTGCATGGGTGAAGATAAAAAAAGTTTGACTTATCATGGCCAAACCGATGACACTGTTTGCATTGTATGGATTCTTTATCTGACTTATTATCATGATGTGGAATATCTATAACAACATCTTCATGAGCAATATCCTGTACCTATTCCTTACCAATATCCTCAAGCTCTGTCATCTTATCATCATTCAAAAAACCTCCACTCACAAAGAAAACATGTTTGCAATAATTAGGAATATGAAAAAAGTTGTTAGCATCCTTTACATATCCTAGTCCATATCGATTTTGTTTAAATCGTAATTTTTCCCATGGTCGAACAATACATTTATCCACAACTTTTTCTGACCTAAGGACTTCATCTAACTGATCTTCATGTTTATGACTTTCATCACTAGTCAACTGAGCGTCTTCATTCTCATTCTTGATGTCATTGTGTTTGTTAAAATCACATTGTTGGTGTCAAAGAAAACTTAACTCATCACACAACAACTTGTTTTGAAGTTTGAACATATCAATCTTCTTATGCATTACTTGTAAACAAGTAATCACTGTGTTGAGGGTGCACTTGTTTATTGCAATTGTAGATTCAGTAGTTGAGTTAATTAATATGTGCAATATTGTAAATTTTTCTTCAATTCTTGCCATTTGTTTGTATGTTGATGCCACAAAGTTCAATTATGTATCATGTTGTGCATGTGATATCCTGTTATGCATGCGAAGAGGCGAAGAGCAATCGTCCCTTGTATGAACGCGACTAAAAAGGTACAGGATCTATATCCTGTTGTGCATGCCAAGAGCAATCGTTCATTGAATGCTGCCAAAAAACTACAGGATAACCAATGAGTTAGATGCACACAATGATCCTAAGACCCCCTTATTCAATTTCAGGTAGGTTAAAAACGCCTTATAACTTCCACTTTATAACTTCCAAAAACTCCTTATAACACATTTACAAACACTCTTTAACACCCTTATAACTTCAAGTACAATAATGGAGAAAACTCCTTCATACAAAACCTTATAACTCCATTACAAAAATCATACTAACAAATTCTCTTAACAATAGGTCTTATAACTCCTCTACTAAAAGAAACCCTTATAACTTAAAATAACTGCTCTACAGACGATACTATCCTCGTTTGAGAAAAATGGAGTAGGACGACTTAAGCTCACCTAGAATGTTCCTTGGCAGAGCTTCTAAAAGCTCAACCAATGTCGACTTTAGCGGATTGAACTCCCGACCTCAGAAGCCAAAAACTCCAGGTAAGAAAACCCAAATTTCTCCCCCTAACAGAGAAGAAAAAAATCACAAATGATCCAAATTCTTCTCCTTTTACAACCCTCGATAACATATCACAGGACGTTGTTGTTTGAATTCTGTCATTCCTTTCGCCTGATGAGATCTTGACATGTTGTTTCCTGAACAGGCGGTTGTACGATCTCGAACGTCTTGTAGACTATGGCCATTTAGCACGATTGGTGGAAAATCTAAAGGACCGTGATGCCAAAACAGAAACTCAGAATCATACATAGACAGGTTCTGTCAATGTTGAGAGTCATTCGATATCCTCCTTTCCTTCTAGGACTCGGTTGTCATCGACTCTTCCTTTTTATGTAAGCTTTGAAGGGAAAAACATGGCATGGATCATGGTTATAAATTCCATCGACTCCTTCAAAAAAATTTAAATAATAAAACTTCTACTATAATAAAAATATATCCAGAAACTAAATCGACAGGTAGCCCAAAAAAATAGAGTAAAAGAAACGCATCAACTCATCATTGGTATTTTTAATCCGTACGCAACTCTTGTTGCTCTGGTTTCATCATCAAATGATAAAAATAAATATCATCCTAGGTGCGCACTCCATCTCTCTCTTATTCATGGAAAACTTGATATTTGTATCACCAAGCATGCCCTCTCTTCAAAATGGATCCAGCACAATCCCAATGATCATAAAATTGTTCATAAAGAACAATGTGGTCTCCATTAGGGTTCGAAATTCACAAACAATGCTTGGCGGATTTTTTGCTCTTCCTCTACATGAGCAAATACAACAACAACTCCGGAAATGTAGACTATTGTTTTTCTCTGCGCGAGTCAAAAGTCTTTGGTCAGACAAGATCGAACAGTTTCTTTCTTTGTGCGGGTCGGACAGGCAAATGACCGAAGCGCCTCTGCACTTTTTTTCTTCCTCTTCCAACAACTCGCGACGGCTTTGACAAGGCCTCTGCACCTTTTTTTTTCTCTACCTCTTCCAGCAGGAACTCACGATGGATTTCTCTCTTGTGCTTGGGGTGAACACACATATCCTCTATCAGGCCTCCATTGTTCGTGGCTAAGGTTTTAACCCGCCTTCTCTTATCAAATTGCCTCTTCCCGTGCGTGCAACTAGAGCATAACCGCCTACACTCATTAATCGCTTCTTCGCGTGCCTAGGGTTTTGGAAAACTCCGATTTCTGGTTTTTTTCAAACGATCCATGGTTCAATTGCGGCTCAACAACTCTCACTCCTCTAAGTAGGAACTCCTTCACATGCCATACTCAACAACTCTCACTCCTCTAAGTAGAAACTCCTTCACAGGCCATAGGCATCACAATGCTCTCATACCACTATTAGATTCATAATGAAGAAAAGAGCAGAAATATATTGGAAATAATAGAAGCAATCAAGAAACCATGATCAACGGAGATAACTAAACAATGGCAGAAAATGCATACTCTATTCATCAATGCTTCTGTAAATGATCATGTACATAGATGTACATATATAATACAAAAGACCATAATTGTCATGTAATTGTATAAGAGTTAGGTTAACTTAACTAACCAACTAACTTATGATTAGTGTTTTAACATTGTGTAGATTTGGTTTTGGTTTCAAAATATAAATTGGAGATATCGTAAGGGATTCACATGGTTCATTATTATCCATTCTACTAGGGAAACACTTGAGAATCAAAATCATTTATCTATCTTCTACATTGTTAACGATTCAATCTATGTTTAGATGGTGTGGAGAAATGGTATAGGTAGTTTAAACTCCTTAAGGAAAAAGAAAAAAAAAGATCATGCAGTGGATATCTCAGATACTTATAAGTGGTTCCTTTTAAAAGCCTTGATTTCCCAAGGGAAAGAAGAAGTTAAAAAAATAAGAAAAAGAAAATAAATGAAATACACGATGTAATTTTAATCAAAATAACTATCCCTCCAATGTTTATAATGTATATTTGTACTTTATTTGTATGTTGCTTTGAACTTTGAGAAATTAAAGAATATTATTTTTATTTTATAATGAAATAAAAATTATGATTTCTTTTATGTAA
>ML821020.1:153976-178629 GCA_009831015.1 Picea engelmannii | reverse complement strand
AGACCACTTAGATTTATCAATCTGTGTATGTGTCTTCCCTCCTCTATTTTTTTTTCTTCTTCCTCAAATTTTACAGAGCCATATATCTCCCATAATCCTCTCTATACCTTTTTCTTGCCACAATCACTTTATATATCTTCCTGTATCATCAACGCATACAATCAAACCCTTAGGCTTAAAAGAATCAATTACAATAACTGAATAACTTCCTTACAATAATTCTTATTGGCCAACGCATCAAGACAAACAATATCCACATGATCAGTTTAAACATTTAACTAGCACCGTTCGATGAACATACATCTATTTTAATTTTTCAGCACAGAATAACCCTTGAGTGCTTTGGAAAACCACTTGTGTTAACCCATATGTCCATTGGCCATGACCATGGGTTAATCAAAATGCATTTCACATTTCGCATTTCGACAATTCGACAATCCTGTGTCGAAGAGTCTTGACACTTCAAGTTATGAAACCTTGAAATAGAGCTTAGCTTCATGCTAGCTCCTCCATCTCACATGACCATCGGTGGTAACCACTGCCTACACCAAAAAGGTATTTCAACGTTTCGGCATTTCTTGTGATGAAGTGTTTCAATAATCCAAGTCACGAACCCTGAAATGATCTGACGACTTCACATTTGATCTGGTGGACATAGATTCGACGGTTCTTGTTAACTTATCAAGGATAGATCAACGGTCATATACAACTCTTATATTACTCCTCCAATGCTTAATCCAATGAATATGACTTAATCGTTCATTGATATGGATGGATGTTGTGGTTTCGGTATTTTGGCATTCGGGACTTCGTGATGTTGAAGTTTTTGGTTACCATGCAAAAATCCCGAAATAGAAAATCCCGAAATCGCGAAGTAGAAACTCCCGGAATCCCAAAATAGAAACTCACAGAATCATGTGGCGTGTGTCCCTTTCGGTATTTCAGATTTTCGCATTTCAACATTTTGCGAGTTGGAATGCTATCACATTTCCTTCCTTTGACTTCTGATTTCCCAATATTTTAGATTCTTGCATTTCGGCATTTTGTGAGTTGGAATGCTATCACATTTCCTCCCTTTGACTTCTGATTTCTCAATATCCACTTTTCTCTGATCAACGGTCCCATGGCCTTTCGTGATCAGACGGTCTTGATCTCAACGGGACTTCACGTTTCACGATTTCGCATATCACGATGTCGAAGGTTGGAGATCCTCCTTTCTTTGATTCCCAAACTCCGAAGGAACTCTCAGTGAACCACCGTGCAGCTTCAAGTTTGACATTAATGACAAAACCTGTGCAACAACCTGTGCAAACTGACCAACAAAAGAAATGGTTATTTGTTTTGGTAATCCATGTAAGTCATCCCTCAAAAGAAAGTATTTGGGCTTGTAAGCCTTCGGGCTAGTATCGTGTGATGCTTAATAGTTGTAATCTCACCTCAAGCATGTAGCAATCAAATGGATATACCTATCACATTACCCCTTCTCACTTAACCCAAGGAAGTTTATCTCATTAAAGGGAGTTTTCTTTACCTCTTACCTCCTTATACTTTTGGGTGGGATATAACCTTTGATCCCAATCCTCCTTACAATCCAAGAAATTACTTCATGTTTTCTAGTTTAGTTATACTTTGGAGTGTTATAGATAGGACTTATATGCCACATATTTTATTCATCAATTTATTTATTTTAAGAACAGTTTGAAAAGTTCAATTTACACTTGTGACGTTGTCAATAGTTACTAACACCTAAATTTGTTCAATTTTACTTCAACTTTTAAACACATGGAGTAGTCACTCTTATTTCCATTTTGATTTTAGGCAATGCACAAATAATACATTGTTACAAGTTTTAAATGTTTCATAATTATTTTCACTTTTCACTTTGGATTACCTACAACTATTACATTAACATATTTCTAAGAGACAAGTATAAATAACTTTGTTAATTTCACTTTCTATACTTTTACATTCAATAGTTAACTATCAATTAGTTTTCCATATCATAAATTTGTGTTTTTTCCAAACACAAATTGTTCTAATTTTAACTTTTTATAAATATTTTAAATATTTATCTTACATTTGGGTTGGGTTTTATTGCATCCACAAGGCTTTATAAAAGTTGAGGCAATGGTTTCAAGTATTAATTTATTATAGAGTTTGAGGCACTTCTTTAATACATTCAATTTCTAAAATTAATTTATTTCAAATCCAAAGTTAATTGTGAAGTGTTTGTGCCATTGTTTCTATATAAATAAAAGTCTTGTGTTAATGTTTTGGATGTTAAAGGTTTGAAAAAAGTGTAAATTTCAACATCAAGTCATATTCCAATCTCATGTATAGCACGTTACAACTCAACTCCATTAATAACCAAGTCTCAAATATTCATTTTTCAAAATACCAAATCTCAAAGTCTCCAATCTTCATATTTCAAAATACCAATTCTCAAAGTCTCCAATCTCACATATGTATATTAGGTTACAAATCAACTACCTCATTAATAAATTGATTCATATTTAAAAATATCAAAGTCTCCATGTTATAAGTACATGAACCATACTCATATTCTTTTATTAAGGTCAATCACATTCTATATCCTTGGAGAATACCCTATTTTCATCACTCCATATATAAGCAATCAAGTAATGTGGGTATGCGTATACTAAATATTTTTATATAATATGTATATCAACGTTGAAAGAAACTGGTTGATTGAACCATCTCTCTCCTTAGTATTTACGCAGATAGGCGTATACCCATTGAAAAGAGCAAGGTTAAACAGTCTTTTAGTAAAAACAAATAGACAATGTATGGGTGAGATTTAAGGAAAAGGGAAAATCCTTCGGATACTTTTGGCACATGTCATATTCTCTGCATTAGTCATTGACATCCATGATTAGCAAAGATTAGTATGAATAGAGCGCCTGATTGCCAGGATTTCCATGTTTGATTGGACATGATAATGAAATTTTGATGGTAGAATCGAAAATGTCCAGCGTGGAGGAACTACATTCTTTCTGTGAGGGAATTTTTGCATGCCTTAAGCTTATGCATTTAGGTTCACTTCACTGGTGGAATGTGTAGGGATGACATTTTTGTGGGGACATTTCCACATGTTCTTTTGAATTCAGATTGTGGGAACTTTCAAGCTTATGTGCATTTCCAAGTGTGTGTTAAGCTTCTGCATTCAACTTCACTTCAATGGTGGAATGTGGAGGGATCATGTAGGATTTTTGGTTAGAAATTATTATTGTAGGATTTATTACTAAGTTTGCAGTCGATACTATGAATTCATACACTGTTGTAGAGAAGGAGTTTTTGAAGGGACCGAGAGGAAGGTACATTATATCACTCTACACGTTAGTCAAGATTTTATTACATGATAAAGGCGTGATGACAATGGAGTCAGAAAGATAAATCACTCTACTTGCATGGGGAGACTGGGGGAAGCACTAAGGATGATCTGAAATATGGAGAGGGATCTAGACAGATTCCAGAAGAAGGAAGCAGTGGACCCTATTATGATGGATGAGGAACATACCAGGGAAATAATGGACAGAGTGGGAGTGATGCACAACAAAATACCCTACTAGTATAAGATCAATAGGAAAAGGAGGGAAGTAGTCGAGTGAGAGGGCTTGTACATTGATGGAGAAGAGTTAGAGGATCTTCGTGCTACAGGGCAAATTGAGGAAATCCTATGCACCACATATGAGAGGAAAGCCAAAGGTCAAGGGTATGACACAGAAGAAGGCTCTCCATTCTAGATCAAAATTAGTGTGGAACCCACAACCCCATGTGTGAATGAGACATATGAAGAAAAAAACCTGTTTAGACAACCAAAAATTAGTAGTAGAAGGATTCTAGTAGGATGAGGGTCCAATGGAAATTCAAGTGGATGTACAAATTCAACTAACAATAGTCAATTATATACATCATGCAGAGGTGGTAGTATAAAAAAATTACAATGGCAGGAGTAGATCCAACTATTTGATTAACATATTTTCATGGAGAAGGTTCAGAAGACCTAGATAAGCATTTGTTTATTTGTGAAAATATCTGGGCAGCTAAACAAATAAAAAATGAAGATACAAAAGTTGTGCATCTTGCAAACACATTCAGATCCCACGCACTGGACTAGTATATGGGTCTCGCAGTAAACAGTCGACAAGGAACACCTACAATCATCACATATGTGAAGAAGTAACTAATCAATGAATTTCAATGACCAAGTTCAGAGGATCAGTTCATGAATGAGATGACATAAATCAAAATAGAAGCCAGGAGAGTCAGTTCGGGAAGTTGATCAAAAGTTCAGGAGACTAAAAGGTAAGTTGAAGTATCCTATTATAGATATGCAACATAGGCACTTATTTGTGAATTCATTATTTCCACATATGAAGTATTCATTGAGGTAACAAAATTTATAGAATCAAGTTGAGGCTATGCAAGAAGCCTTACAATTGGAGGAAAATCAATATAAACATACAAATCCAGTTGTGGAAGAGCTAAGAGCATATCTCAAGAATCTGGCATTTCAGCTGAATCAGAACAAAGGTAAGGAGAAGAGGGAATTTGTATTGTCTACCTTATGCATAACATAAGGTCACCATAAGAATGAGTGCCCAACATTTGTGTAGTACTTGGGAGCATGAATTCCAAATCCCTTACCCACAGGAGGGCCATGGTGTGAAATATGTGGAACACATGGACATGATCCCTATCATTGTCCCATGATACAAAAGTATCAAACAATACATAAGGGTACATTATGAAACTTCTACAAGTCTGTAGGACATGAAGACAAGGATTGTCAAACTTTGGAAATAATGAAGGAGAGAACTTTAGATGCATATAGGATGTAGGATGAACCAATGACAAGTACACCTGCACAACAATATAATAACATGCATCAGTTTGCATCGCCACCATAGTATAATAATGCACCACAGTAAAATCAGGTACCACAATATAATACACCGCACACAGACAATCAAGGTAATAGAGGAAGATTCATAGGAGGAGGTCATGGAGGAAGAGGATTTGGAGGAGGTAGAGGACCAATAACATGTCCCAATTGTTATAAACCTAGACATTATGCAAGATATTTTCTACATCCACCAATGACATGTATGTATTATCGTACATGTCATACTTTAGGCTTCTGTGTCCTACAAATACCACCTAGACTTCTGTGTACTACAAATAACACCTAGACTTCCATGATATACAAATTCACACGCGGAATTGTGGACATAGTCTATATAAAGTATGGAATGAGATTTTATATAGCATATGCGGATCCCTCATTCCATACTTAGGCATTTTTTGGATCGCGGGCTCGTGGCCTGGCGGACCAAAAATAGAGTCTTTATTGTTCTGTCTCCTACAAATAGCACCCAGACTTCCGCGATATACAAATTGATAGTGTTTTAGAACATATAAGGATCCCTCATTCCATACTTGAGCACTTTTTGGATCGCGGGTTCGGGACCTGGTGGGATGAAAATTAAGTATCTATTGTCCTGTGTCCTACAAATAGCACATAGACTTCTGAGATATACAAATTGACATGCGGACTTTTGGACATAGTCTCTATATAAAGTATGGAATGAGATTTTATACAGCATATGCAGATCCCTCATTCCATACTTAGGGAGTTTTAGGATCACGGGTTTGTGGGTTGGCGCACCGAAAATAGTCTCTATTGTTTCGTCTCCTACAAATAGCACCCAGACTTGCGCGATATACAAATTGATAGGTGGACTCGGGCTGGCTGGTTGAACATTGCACTTTTATTGTCCCATAGCGATTCTGTATGAATTTCAAATTTAGCATTTTTTTTTATCGGGGCTGGCGAGCTGGAAATTGGGTATCTATTGTTCTGCTCTTTACAAACAGATTTTTCTAGAACATATGCAGATCCCTCATTCCATAATTTGGCACTTTTTGGATCGCGGGTTCGTGACCTGGCAGGTTGAAAATTAAGTATCTATTGTTCCGTGTCCCACAAATAGCACCTAGACTTCCGCAATATACAAATTGACACACGGACTTGTGGACATAGTCTCTAAATAAAGTATGGAATGAGATTTTATACAACATATGCGAAGATCCCGTATGAATTTCATATTTAGCGATTTTTTTTTATTGGGAGCTCTGGGACTGGCAGGCTGAAAATTGGGCCTCTATTGTTCCATGCTGTACAAAAACATTGTTCTATAACATATGCGGATCCCTCATTCCATACTTGGGCACTTTTTGGATTGCAGGTTCGCGACCTGGCAGGCTAAATATTAAGTATCTATCGTTTTGTGTCCTACAAATAGCACCTAGACTTCCACGATATACAAGTTGACACGCGGACTTGTGGACATTGTCTCTATATAAACTATGGAATGCAATTTTATACAACATATGCAGATCCCTCATTCCATACCTAGGCAGTGTTTGGTTCGCAGCTTGGCGTGCCAAAAATAGAGTCTCTATTGTTCCATCTCCTACAAATAGCACCCAGACTTCCGCGATATACAAGTGGACAGGTGGACTCGGGATGATTGGCTGAACATTGCAGTTTTATTGTCCCGTAGCGATCTTGTATGAATTTCATATCTAGTGATTTTTTTTGATTGGGTTTGTGGGCCTCACGGGCTAAAAATTGGGCCTCTATTGTTCCGTTTTGTACAAACACCAGGCACATCTCCACGATTTACAAATTGACAAATAGACCTATGGGTTGTGTGGCTCAACATTGCAGTTTTCATTGTTCCTTCTCCTCCGAATAGCCCTTAGAGTTCCGCGATATACAAATTGACAGATGGACTTGAGGGCTAGCGGGTTCAAGTTTGCCATTGTTTACAGATAGTAATCCCTATCAACTATATAACATATCTAAAAACATGATTTTCAATACTAAATTATTAATAATAATTTTTGATATTGCAGAATTTAATTAAACGAGACTGTTTGTACAATCTGGTCGGGCGACTGATATAAAAGTTTTATGACAAAAGAGAAATACATAGTAAACATGTACTTTTATAAAGTATGGACAAGATATTTTATAGAGCATATGAGGATCCCTTGCTCCATACTTGGGCACTTTTTGGATCGCGGGTTCTCGGCCCGATGGGCTGAAATTTGAACCTCTTTTGTTCGATGTTCTGCAAATATCACCCAGACTTTCGTGATATACAAATTGACAGGTGGATTTGTGGATTCCACGTCTGGCGGGTTCAAGATTGCAATTGTTTATAAATTCTCATCCTATCTAACTTCAGCTAAAAACATTATTTTCAGATACTAAAATATTAATATTAACTATTGTTATTGTACAAGTGAATTACATTAAATTATTAAAGGATGTTAAATCGCTTATTTTTTAAAAAATGAAGGAAACAAAAGATTTTTTTTGTAAAATTCTATCACCGCATGCATAACAAGGACCAATTTGAAGTTCAAGGCCCTCTTGTTCATATGATAGAACAACTGCAATACGCACAGTATATATTCGTTGATTTCAAATTACTCCAGGATATTAATTTTACCAAGTTCATCGAAGAAGAAAAAATTGTGAAAACAACGATCAATTTGAATTTTAAGAGCCTCTTGTTGGTATGATAGGACAGTCGCACTTCGCACACTATATATTCGTTGATTTCAAATTATTTCACAACAATAATTTGACCAAGTTCATCGATCAAGGAAATTTTCCAAAACAAGTCACATAGTACATTTGCATCACAATGCCATAGAAATTATCAGGCGGATCTGCGTGCCGGCTGGCCAAAAAAATTCAACTATATTGTTCTGTGTCCTCCAAAGAAGAGTTGGAGTTCCACGGTATACAAATTGACAGACAAACTAGATAACCAAGAACCGACCATACTTTAAACAACCCAGAAGAAAGTTCCCAGAAGTTTCCATTGAGAATAACCCATCGATCTTCGCACCAAACAATTTCATATACAAAGAAAAGACGTCAGCGCATTCCTTTTATCTTGAAATGAACATTCATCTGGATGTTGAACAAATATTACAGAGAGACATGAGGTATTTTTGTTTCCTCCCAAAGTCTGATTTAATTTTTTTTCCCTTCTTCAGTCGATATGAAAAATTGCATTGACCTCATTTAAGGTAAATTTGCTCTGTATCCAAAGCTGCCACAACATATAGACACTGCTTGCCTTTTTGTGTAGATACGTTTCATACGACAAATCTGCCAATTCAGGAAGCACATTTTGTAATAGAGGTTGCCTAACCGAACACTGCACAGTTGTGTTTCCCACAGTTCAGATAACACCATTGATGCAATGTCCATAAATATATGGACATTTTTCATTGCATCGTAGACAATCAATCGTATCATCACTTATCAAAGTGGAGGCAGAAGAAACATAATGGAAATTTTCACATACAAGCTCAAAGGGGGTCGAGTACACATTGGATGCAACTAAAAGACCTTCAACCTGGCAATGCGAGCAAAGGGATTAATACATTGAACAATATAATACATAACTGCATCCCCTCTCCCCTTTAAAACAAGAAAGAAAAAGTAAACAAGTACATAAATTTGTTGAAGGCTATTTCTATAAGAAAAGTGAGGATGATTTTGTGGATGTATATGCACAACAATTGTAGAGCTAGCTAGTTTCTCCAGATCCTCTACTATATCTTCTCGCAACTATGTTACAAACGTTGTCTGGGTTGTTCGAAAGATCCTTTCTCTAGAATCCTTCTTCTTTGTTATATTTTTGAACAACATAAGTGGAATTTGCCCTCTATGCAATTGTTGTTCCATTGACCAAAAAAAATCTGAATATGTATCAAATAATTGTAGCTGCAACATGGAATAGTGCAATACTTGTGTAACTTATCTGACATACATGCAGATGCGAAAATTAAGAAAAAACCTGAATATGAAAAGCGATACCATTGCCTTGTCGCTGTCCAACTCTCCATCCTTTATATGGAGAATGTGTTGCGACCAAAATTTTCTCGCAAGTGTCACAGCAGCCCCAATCGTTCCTATTGGGTAAATATTAGTGCTTTATGCAAGCTGCCTGATAGTCGAGTCCAGGAGGAAGTGATATTCTGAACAAATAGCAGGAATTTTTTCCACAATGCTTGTTTTGATGAGAAAAATAATTCGATCACAATCACCACGGTCATATACTATTTTGGGAAATACATTAAAATTTGTAATGGATATCCCATTACACGGCAATATCTTTTCTACATGTCTCTGGACAAGTTGTGGAAGAACATTCAGTGTGACTGTCATCATGGCATCCTTGTTTGTCATATCAACACGCATAATGGATCTAATTTTGTTTTCCTTGTCAAAGTAGGTGGTATAGACAACCATTATGTCCTCGATGAACAATTGTCCAGTTTGGCGGCTATTTAAGCCCTCTATTGACAGTACTTTGGATGTCACAACTCTAGACCCGATGACATTTTTTGAACAGGAAAACTAAAGTGAATGGTAGTGTGCTACAAGTACACGAATAGTATTGATGAACGATGGAGCCACAGTTTCTCAACCATGCCTCTTGGTCTACAGAACATGCAACACGTCCGACTTTTTGCTTATACTTGTTGATACTGTTAGAATATAGAAGATTGTGCTCATTTTACCATTGACGATACCCTCAACACCCAACCATAGGCCGAAGCCACCCTTCGAGCACCTTGATCTTGACCGAGAAGAGAATATTGGTAGCAATCCAATAGCCAAGAGATGCTAATGCACCAAGCAAGAATAGAAACTAAGTTGAACAGATGATCCCACCTAGAAGCTAGTGCTCACTTTCCTAGCTCTCCCAGAAACTTGCGCACCAAAACTGCAACTGCCTACGCAGATTTTGGCTCTCTCTACAACTGCTGAGATTATGAATAATGAGAATTGGCGCCCTATATTTATAGTGAACTGGGCAGGCTAACTAGGGCCAACTTCTCCTTCTGGGTATCAATAAATTCATATTAAATGTATTTGTCCAGCCGACAACTAGTCTAGGGTTTCCTTCAATTATTTGCTTCCTTCCCAAGTATTCTAATCTCATCATAGGTCACAATAGAGGTTTATACCTCCCGAAGCTACCATAATATTAACACTCCCTCCTAGCTAGGGAGGTATGGTCTTGAGCACAACAAACCATTCAACTGGTAGCACTACAAGCACCGTCATTATTATCCAACTGGATAATCTCCTATGACAACTGGTACAATATCAATTAATAGAGCACACCTATGTCTATTTAGGTAGTACACAACTACTCAAACCGTGAAACATAATCACAAATAGTGGAACAAATCCACCACAGTAGTATATCTACGGTCATATATTCTTCATAACAAACATCTAATAACAACCTGCATAGAAACAATGTTATGATAAAAATTGAATCATTTGGGCCAATCTTTCACTCACGTCTGTGAGATATGAAAGAATATCTGCCCTCAATATAGAATATCAACAATGGACTATCTTCCCCATTCTTCTCAAACAAGGAAGAAGGATTATTTTGGATTTCTGAGCCTGGACCATTTCTCACCCTGGGCCATTCTTCCTACACTAATTAAAGTGCACCCTGGACAAAATGTATAAACCCTAAGAAATGTTTGGACCATTCCTCACCCTGGGCCATTCCTCCTACACTAATTAAAGTGAAACTTAGAGAGAATGTATAAACCCTAAGGAATGACTATCCCTGATTGCTGAGCCTGGACTATTCCCCACCCTGGGACATTCATCTGACACTAAAAAAAGTGTAACCTGGAGAGAATGAGTCTTCCCTAAGGAATAACTGTGTGGACCATTCCCCACCTTAGGCCATTCCTCTGACACTAAACAAAGTGTAACTTGGAGAGAATGAGTCTTCCCTAAGGATTTTTTGTTCGGCATCAACCTCCAAAATGGACCATTCTTCGAAACTGCTCACAACTGTGAACTTTGAAAGAATGATTGCCCGACGAGGCAGACCATTCTACTTGACCACTACTCAGAGTGACTGCCAAGAAGAATGACTGTCCTAGACCACTCCCCATGTTAACCACAATGGGAAGTCGTTGTCTATGATACATCAGTAATCAGTCTGCCTCCCATGTTAACTACAATGGGAAGTCACTGTCTGTCAGAAATCTCAATCCACTTTCCGAACAAGAAAGCATCTATCTAATCTGGACTAATTTTCAATTATAAAAATAAATAATGTTTCAGTGCTCCCTCCTAAATGGAGAGTTATTTAAATAACAAAAATAAATGTTCTTCAAGAATATTTTTCCGTACCTTCTCTAGCTTGGAGAATCTTCCCTTTCAACTAAGGGAGTTATTTCCATGATCCCCATCTTCTCTCAGAAATATGCAAACTTGATTCTGGATAGAGATTTTTTCAGGGTATCTGTTGTCTGCTCATCAGTGGGGATATACTCAAGCTTTAACTCTCCTTCTTGGAATTTATCTTGAATAAAGTAGTATTTGATCTCAATGTGCTTCGACCTTTCATGAAACACTGGATGTTCGAATAATCTTATGCAACTCTGATTATCACAATATATTATGGTCGATTCTGGAGTCTGATCAAATAAATCAGAGATTAACTTCCTTAGTCATACTGCTTCTGTGCATGATTCATACGCTGCCATATACTCTTCTTCTACTGTACTGAGTGCGATAGAATTTTGTTTCCTGCTGCCCCAAGATATCATAACGGAGCCCAAGCTGAAACACATACCTGAAGTACTCTTTCTGTCTTCTGCACTTTCTGCCCAATCAGAGTCTATGAATCCATGAAGTTGGATATTACTGGATGAGGTATATCTCAAGCCATAGTTTATTGTCCCACAAATATATCTTAGAACATGCTTTGCAGCTATCCAATGCTCTTGTCTAGGTTCCACCTGGAACTGACTTAATGTGTTTACAACAAAGAAAATATCTGGTCGAGTATTTACCAAATACATCAATGATCCAATTAACTGTCGATATAGAGATGGATCTACTGGATTAGAATCTAGGACTTTCACTTTTATTATATCCACATTCATAGGAGTGTCGATGGACTTACAATCCATCATTCCAAACTTCTGAAGGATCTTTATTGCGTACTTTCCTTGTCNCACGCTTCTGCCATACTTCTAGTCCCAAGTAATAATGCATGAGACCTAGATATTTCATATCAAATTCAGAGGCTAATTCCTTCTTGCATTGAATGATTACAGATTCTTCACCTGTTATGAATAGATCATCAACATATAATAGTAGAATCATAGGTGCGTTATCCACGACTTTGTAATAAAGGTTTGGATTTGCATGACTCTTGGAGAAACCAAGTCTTGTTAGATAGTTGTCCATTCTAGCGTACCAAGCCCTTGGATCTTGCTTGAGTCCATATAGAGCTTTCTTCAATATAAAAATGTGAGTGTCTTTGGAATGTACCTCGAATCCTTGAGGTTGTTCAATATACACTTCTTCTTCAATAGCTTCATTGAGAAAGATTGTCTTTACATCCATCTGGTGTAGATTCCATCCCATGGAAGCGACAATAGATATGATAGCTCTGATGGAGGTATACCTTGCCACTGGAGCAAAGGTTTCATCATAGTCTTATCCCTCCTTCTGGGAGAACCCTCTGGCCACGAATCTTGCCTTATATTTATCCGCGCTTCTGTCTGTTGCATGTTTGATCTTGTATACCCATTTTGAGGTTACCACTGATTTCTCTTTAGGTCTGGGTACAATTTACCATACTTCATTTTTTCATAATGGACTAATGTTCTTCCGCCATAGATTCTTTCCATTGTCCCTTTTTAACTGCTTCTTCGAATGTAGTAGGTTC
The DNA here is from genome assembly GCA_009831015.1 of Picea engelmannii. Taxonomy (NCBI): domain Eukaryota; kingdom Viridiplantae; phylum Streptophyta; class Pinopsida; order Pinales; family Pinaceae; genus Picea; species Picea engelmannii. The sequence goes on along the minus strand of ML821020.1, from coordinate 165,793 downwards.
TTCATCTAGAAGCTTTTTCATGTATGTTGCATAACTTGAGAATCTTTTCAGTCTTTTACTCTTCCTAGATGTTCCTTCTGGAACCTTGATTCTTTCTGCGTCTTGTAATGTGGCTTCAAGCCAAGCTGGTCATTTCTTGTTCTTTGGTATATTATATGGATCAATGTTCTCACATGGCTCCATAGGATGATCGGGTTGATCCTTTTCATTATTTTCTCTTTCTGTGTTTTCTTCATTTGGTTCTTCAATTTCTTCTTCTTCTATAGTTTCTTCAACAGATTTTCTGAAGGCCATCCTTTCATTGAACATTACGTCTCTTCTTACTTCTATTTTGTGTTGTTGTGGAATATATATTCTATAGGCTTTGGATGAATCACTATATCCCACAAATATCCCCTTCGTTCCTGAGGGTTCTAGTTTGTTCCTTTTATCTTTGGAAATATGAGAGTAAACTGGACATCCAAATATTCTTAGATTTTCTACATTAGGTTTCTTACCTCAGAATGCTTCTTCTGGTGTCATGTCCTTCAATATGCGATGAGGGATTCTGTTTTGTACATATATTGCCGTCATTGTTGCTTCTCCCCATAGAAACATGGATAGATCTTGATCGTTCAATAGGGATTTTACTGTTTCTTCGATAGATCTATTCTTTCTTTCTGCTACACTATTTTGTTGAGGATTATGAGGAACAATCATCTCCCTCCTAATCCCTGTTGATTTGCAGAATGCAACGAACTCCTTCGAGGTGTATTCTCCTCCATTATCTGTTCTTAATGTCTTGTTCTTCTTGTTCGTAAGGTTTTCTATTTCTGTCTTGAATTCTTGAAACTTGTTGAATACTTTGTCTTTTGATTTTAGTAGATACAGCCACATCTTTCTTGAATAGTCATCTATGAAGGTTACGTAGTAGAGAGATCCTCCTAGAGATCTGACTGGCATTGGACTGTAAACATCTGAATGTATTAGATCTAGGATTTCTTTGGATCTGTTGTTTCTGCTTGGGAATGGTTTCTTGATATTCTTCCCAAGGGCACATCCTTTGCAAATTCATTCGTGTGTGGATTTCAATTCTGGTATTCCTTCAACCATTTTTCTGAGGAAAGGTAATGCTTGATAATTGATATGAGTGCACCTTCCATGTCAAATATCATTAGGGTTGACTTCGTCATGTACTAGAGCTTCTTCATTTCATTCTAGTAGTCTATACATATTTCCTTCACGTCTTCCAATAACCCTAGCATCTTTTATGCTGGAATTCTTATGCCATGATAACACCTTTCCATCCATGAATGCTATTATGTTTCCTTTGTCTTCTAAACATGATATTGATACAAGATTCTTTTCTAAACTAGGTGCATATAAAACATTGCTTAAGTGAACATGATTACCTGATTCCAACTTGACGGAGGCTTGTCCAAATCCTTTGACAGGGTAAGTGCTTTTGTCTCCAAGCTCCACTTTGTACGATGTCTTTCTCTCATTTAGATTTGAGAGTCTAGCTTGATCTCCCGTCATGTTCCTAGAAGATCCATTATCGATTATCCACATATCGTCCTCAATTGTCTCGGTAAGTGCTGAGTAGTGTAAGAGACTGATTGTTTCACACATGTCTTCAGTTGACTGGTAACTGGTCATGCCTTTATCCAAAAATTCAAATTCGTCATTTCTGTCTTCTGAGAGAGTCAATAGGTGCGTTGAGTTAGGGCGCATCTGAATATCTTCTCCTTGAGCAAGATGCTCCATCACAAGGTGTCAGATCTGAGAATTAGGGTTTATGCAACTGCTTCTGCTAGTAACCCTAGCTGCAGTGCTTTGGAAACTACTCCTGCTAGTAACCCTAGCAGAAGTTCCTCAAAGAGCTCAATAACTAGCATCTATGCTTCCTTCCAACATTTTAGGCTTACTGAAGGGGGTGTGGGCCCATAACTTGTTAGAATATAGAAGATTGTGCTCATTTTACAATTAACGATACCCTCGTCACCCAAACACAGGCCAAAGCCACCCTCCAAGCACCTTGACCTTGATTGAGAAGAGAATATTGGTAGCAATCCAATAGCCAAGAGAGGCTAATGCACCAAGAAAGAATAGAAACTAAGCTAAACATATGATCCCACCCAGAAGCTAGTGCTCACTTTCCCAACTCTCCCAGAAACTTGTGCACCAAAACTGCAATTGCCTGCGCAGATTTTGACTCTCTCTGCAACTGCTGAGATTATGAATAATGAGAATTGGTGCCCTGTATTTATAGTGAACTAGGCAGGCTAACTGGGGCCGACTTCTCTTTCTGGGTATCAATAAATTCATATTAAATGTATTTTTCTAGCCGACAACTAGTCTAGGGTTTCCTTCAATTATTTGCTTCCTTCCAGAGTATTCTAATCTCGTCATAGGTCACAATAGAGGTTCATACCTCCTGAAGCTACCATAATATTAACAGATACTTCTTGCAAGCTAGAAACTGTGTATTGAAAATGGCATCAACATATCCGCCATGCCATAGATGAATATATAGCCCAAGAAATTTGTTTAGTAAACATAGTAAGAGCACAACGTATGAATCTTTACCTTTGGCCTTGTCGGTTTGCTGATGTCTGGGATGACTGATTTCTCATGGCCGTCTCACTAGTCCAACTTTTTCTGATGCAAGCATGTGCAGATGAACATCAGGAATAAACAAATATATGCATTGTATATTGTCCATCAGAAGGACCAAATAACCGTAAAACTCTATGCATCTTAAATTTTTAACTATAGAAATGTTTAACAGTAAACAGGGAGTGACCACGAGTCACCATGGCCACTCTGTATATCACGGACCCCCGGAAGCCAAGGGAGAAATCTTCAACCCTCCAACCTGGCAACCGTAATCGACAAAGTGGGTAACTATGGAATAAGGTAGAAGCAAGACCACATATGTCATTCCATTAGTCTATCAACCGACGCACGAGGGAATTTTCAGAAACCACACTAAGCAGATGAATTAGAAAACAAAAGGGATACTAGAAAATGGAAAAAGTAGAAACAGGGAGTGCAGAAAGGCCCATTACTACAAACTCATCATTTTCAAGTCTAATATTATATGCTCCCACCTGGTTTGTATATTTAATTTACCGGCACACTTGGTATACCTTTTAGAAGATTGTACAATAGAACCCTCTGCTACTGCACAAAAGAATTTATCTCCCTATCCAAACAACCTGTTTTTTCCAAGGGAACAACGTCGAAGATGCAATCGAGACGAAGGCAAGTTAGTATGAAAATAGACATCTAAAAGAAAAATAAAAAGGTCTATTTACCCACCAAAGAGTCCTTTGTCCTTCCCAACTATTATGTTTCTTTAAATGCAACAATGTAGCGCAAACACAACGGACATAAACTAGCTTAGTATGCCCGAAGGAAAATTTGTAACCAAGATAACTTACCATGTAGGAAGGCACACAACTAGTTTAACACATATACAGAACATAAATGAAATACAAAACAGTGCAATATGAAACAACAGTACAAGCATGCACCTTTCTATATCCTCTTCAGCCGATGCAGTCAAGACTCCCTCCTTTTCTCCCGCTACTCTATTTGTTTCAATGTGGGAACCCACAAAATTCAATGAACATCAATGGAAGCTGGTATTCACTGGAGAACAAGGAATATGTAGATATAACAAAACTGACTCAATGAATAGTTTACAAAGGAAAAAACATGAACCTTTTTACTTCTCTATCCATGGTTGTAAACGTCTAGATTTTGTTTCCCTGGCCAAAATATATTACAAGGCATAAAATATCACACAATTGCATGGCTGCAACTAAGCGATTTCTGGTTTTCCCTGGTAATTCATCTAGATATGCCCTTTAACCATGTTCTTTATCCTCTACATAGAATGTTGTGCCCATGATACAAGTTCTCAGTTTTCCATGGAAAACTACCTAGACATGCTTCCAGACATGAAAATATAATCTTGAAGAATCTTTGTTGCACATATCATATCTCAAGCACAACACAAATTGTATCATGCACACACCTATCTATGTAGAGGAGAAAGAACATGTCATGTCATATCCACACATCTGACCATACATGGCCTATAAATGTAGGCTACATACATATGCTTTATTCCAACAAAAAAACAATGGATATTGTAACTTCACATGTAATCCTCCAACAATTTTGTATGAAACTATTTTCTTTCATGGCAGGACTCAAGCACTAGGAAAATATCACAGAAATACAGATAACAACCTCTGCAAAAATGGAAAATAACAGAACTTCATATTGACTGGTGGGTGTAGGGGTTGAACACCATAAAGCGGCCCCAAAAAACAATAACAATCCAAAAAAAAAGAAAAAAGAAAAGATCCAACCACCACCGCTGCACCCCAACCCTGCAAGGCCAAATCAAAGAAAATAAACCAGCAAGGGCCAAACTAGCGAGAAAGCACGAAGAGGTTGAACTACACCCCAAAGCCCCCAAAGCACAAACCCCAGGCAAACAAACAGAACTAGCAACCCAGGAACCAACGAACCATCAAATGCCACCGACCTAATGAACAACATATGTATCTCCAATGATTATGAAACTGCAGCCGAAGCAGAAAAGGAACCGAAAACATACAAGGAACATGCAACTACAAATAAGAAAACATTCTTACTTGCAAACTGAAAACACTGAACAACAAACAAGGAATACAAAATGAAACTATGGCATCGAAACTTACTCCGAAACGATGAAATGCAGAAGCACAAGTCAAATCGCGAGCGAAACAACAAAAAACAACAACCAAGAAACTAGCGAAGAAGAACTACTCGCAGAACCAGTAAAAAATGTATCTAGCTTCAACGATTATGAGGATGAAACATACAATGGAAGCACCCGACAAACCAGCAAAGAAGAAGCAGTCATCGAACCAGTAAACAATGTATGTAGCTTCAATGGAAGAACAAGGATGAAACATACAATGGCTATTGAGCTAGCATGTACTCCGAGAACCGTATTTACATAAACAATTAAGACTCTCAGGATGTCTAAGGACCTCGTGGTCTGTAAACATTTAAGCTTTCAGGGTGTTGGAGGACATCGCGTTATGTAAACATTTACATTGTCAGGCCTATTGAGGCATCTCGGAATAAGTTTCAATAAATTTCAAGAAATATACAAATCTTGGATATGAAAACATTTCAATATGCTTAGTACATATCAAAACTGACGGATATATTCGGGTAGCAGAAAATGATAATACAAACATTCAAACTAATGGTAGCATTAATAGACCTTCAAGCAATATACATGAAAAATATATGATTAAAACATACTGTCTACTAGAAAACGTTTGGATATGTTTCCATATACTACATTAGGAATAACAAAGTCGGAAATAAGACCTCCAATATCTTATCTAATCAGATCAATACATATATGTTACTTTTTAATATATAAAAATATATTCTTTTAATTCCATAGCTCCAACAACAAGTATTGTGCAAATATTTCCGATCAAAGGACAAACTAATATGTAGTCAATGCTTTATCGATCACTATAGTCCCTCTATGCCTACGATAGGGACTAATAACAAACAAATTAAAATGAAAAAGGCACATACAACTATCTCTTCCCTTCCCTTTCGCATCGAACATGCATGAACCATAGGCCCTATATACGATATGCCATTCGCACGTACCAAATAATGTGAACCAAAAATGTTTTCATGTTGAAAACATAGTTATCAAATTTGGACGAGTCATACGGATACTAGTTATCAAATTTGGTCAACTCGATAAAAACAAATTGAAAATCCACTGATTCCAATTTTTATTTTTAAATTTGATTTGTTCCATGTGGTACCATATGATGCTGTATGATGATGAGAATCACTTCCAAGCCCAATCCTAAGGCTAAACCGTCCATCCTCTATAGTATATAAATAAAGAATATAAACAAATGAAATTAATTATATCTAAAATATTAATTAATAAAATAATAAGATAAATAAAACAAATAAAATTAATCACATCTAAAATATCAATCAATGAAACTAGAACCAACACCTTCTTATAATTTTCCAAAACCAATAAAGGTACTAGAGCTATAATGTCCAAATAACTATAAGCATTACAAAATAGGCTTGAAAGCTTACTAAAACTAAAAACTATCATAACTTAGATGAAGCAGGAACATAAAGTAAAATTCATGCACCAAAATCGCCATGTCTCCCATCGCCATGAGGTGGATGAGGCCAAACAAGAGAAAAGACGTATGGTTGATTGTAGACTGGGAAATGATGAGTAGTAGGCTTGCTTGATAAGGATTCAAAGAGGACATCTAGTCTGCGGCCTATGATTTCCATTCAGAATAGTTAGTCCAGTGTATCCCTGCGAAGGTCGAAGAGTAATTGAAGATGCTCCTCATAGATGCTTCATGGGGTAAACTCTTTTGTTTTTGTATGGATATCTAGTGCAACCACATTGTCTTGGAGAGGGATAGATGGAGCTTCTTCCTTAATGATGTCCCAACCCCGATGCTCCTCTTATGTTCTTCGTGGAAAGAGCTGGCTTTCCCTTGCATGGTCCTCTGTTGGTTGAGCCATTTGATTATTATCGTCCTGAAAAAGGTCAGCTTGCTAAGTGCTCCCTTCTGACCAATAAATTGCCTTTGAATGTGTCATGGGAATTTTCACATTGTCTTAGGGAGGAGTAGGTGGTATTTCTTCCTCAATGATCACATGCCCCCATTCTTCCTCGGCTTGAATACTATCCATGGATGGAATCTCAGTGGAGGAAGAGGTTAAGGGAGAAGAACAACCAAAAGCGTTCATGGGGAAATGACAATTGGCTAGATATCTGCAATAGTCTATACCTTTTTGAGATCTACAACACTCTCGAGGCATGAATATGAGAAGGAAATAGGTGAAATAGGAAGAGAGGCGAGGGAAAATCAAAGACAAAGCTCGACAAAACCACACTAGTGAGGAAATAAAATCAATGAGCAGAGAAAAAGGGAAATTCATAAAAAAATTATCGATGAAGGAAAGGGAAATATTACCATAGAGAGCCATTAGGAAAGCCATAAAGCCAGAGGTGACATCCATTGCATCCATAGTACCTACTCATTCAGAGCTTACTATCATTGCAAACCAGAGCAATAAATTTTCCATGGAACAAGATCTCTTACTGAATGACCCTAAATAAATGCACAACCTTGGAGGTAGGAGCATGAGATAGGAGACAACTGGCATGGACATCCGATTTAAATGCACGGTGGGACAAGTTTCACCCCATCCAGGGAATTGCAGTCCATGTAATCAAGACCTATGCATTGCTAGAGCAGGGGTGAAACTAGCACGATGTTGGCATTTATACAAATGTCGTCACCGGAAAGAGAGACCCATTAATTAGCTAACTCGTGTGCTACTTTGTTTGCCTCTTTGCGGGTATGAGAATGAGGCTCAGATGAAGGAGAGATTTGATAATTTCAAGAGAAATTAGGAGGCACTAGCTAGGGGAGATTTTTGTAGGGTCAGATCCATGTAGTATTTTGGTGGCGAGAGAGATGATAACTTGGGAGTCTCCTTCCATGACAAGTTGTTTCAGTCCCAGATGGGAGGCCAATTGAATTTCATGAAGGAAGCCCCAAAACTCAACCAAATTATTAGAATAAAAGCCCAGATTCTCGACCATTATGGGGTTGATTTTCCCTTTATTGTCTTTGATGACCACTCCAAATCCCATTGGACCCGAGTTTTTTTTAGAGACGCCATCAAAATTTATTTTATGAAATCATGGAGGGGGGGATTTCCAGGTGATTGGGCTTTGAGTGGAAATAAGACAAGGATTGAGGTTAGGATGTCGTTGAGTGGTGACAAGATTTAGGTGCCATTTGGAGATACTAATTATTTCATTGGAATTACATGAGAGGTCTTGTTCATACCAATGTTATGATCTTACAGTTTCCTGAGTGTTTTCATAAATTCTTGACCAAAGGAAAGTTGTGGGGGAGGACTTGGATTGGAAGACCCATCTATTACTCTCCTTCTGAAATTTCCATACAATAAAGCCCAGTTGCAGCTGCAAAAAATTTGTTGAGGATTGGATTGTTGTAGGCTATCAAACTCCAATCTTCTATAGTGTGAATAATGTTGTCCCTTGCTATATATGTTTTTCTCATTATTTGTGCCACCTTATCCCATATATCAATACTGAAGGGGAATTTATTTAAGAGATGCTCCACTGATGCCTCTTGTTGCATACATAGTGGGCATGTTGAGGGTCCAATAAATCCCCTTTTTTCTTAAATAATCTCAAGTTAGAATACGATTTTGGATAAGAAGCTAGAGGACAGTGGAAACCTTCGACCATAGGTTCGATTTCCATATTTTATGCCAGATCTTTTCTTTTGGCTAGCAATAACACTGATGTTTGAGTAAACTTCTCTGATGGTGAAAGTATCGATTTGAGAATGACCCTAGCGTAAAATATTTTCTCCCTCTCGTTTTCTAATTTTCCTTAGAGTAGCTACCTCTTGCCAAGGCCTTAGATTACAGTCTACAGAAAGATTGATATCATTGTGCATAAATTTCCAATCTCTCCAAAAAATAGTATGTGTCACTTCCTTCCATGGGTCTACAATTGATCCAGGTGGATATTGGTGGCCACCCACATATTCCAACTGGCTCCTCTTAACAATTTTTAGTTCAACATGTTCTTCTGTAATCCTTTGTAATTGTGATTTCTACACGTTCAGGGTTGTCTAAAGCCCTACACAATTTCCAGATGGATATTGGTCACCACCCACCTAGTCCGACTGACTTATTTTTCAATTTTTCATGTCAGCACATCTTTCTGTACTTCTAGGGCCATTTTGGGGCCCTAAATAGTGTTTTTTTGGTGTGCCATAGTCAAACTACAAACATAGTTAGAGTTTGACAGCATAATGTGTAGTTCTCTAAAATACCTTTCCAACATGCTATCATGTGCCTAAAATGGAGGTACCAACTTACCCATAGGGGCCCACATAAATTTTGGCATTTAATATCCTAGGGTTAGGTTTTTGGATGTCTAGGGTTTTGGCATTCATGAGTAATGTTAAAAAGGCATCTAGAGCCTCATTGTAATCATTCTTCTTAGATGGATGCATGTAGCAGGCCGCATCTCTTCTCAGAGATAAATACCACCATTCGAGCAAGTTGTTTCCAGTTCTGTAGTTTTACAGTTTCAACCTTTTTTATTTTTTCAATAGAAGTTATTGTTCACTGGATATCTATTGTTGTTATTCCTATATTTGTGTTATTGTATTCAGTCTATTATTCCTTTTGTTCCGCTCATAATACATATCAATGATATTAGAGCGGTCTTCTCTTCATTTATTTTTCTCCATGCATGTCCTCGACAATATCTGGGTACAAGAAGTTGGGACTCGAACCAGTTGAGCCTTTGAAAGATTGGCCACGCTGAGCCCGACAACAACCCATGGGGGACAAGAATAAATATGATTGAGCAAGATATCCTTTTCAAATGTTCCTCGAGGAAGCCCTTGCGCAACAAAGGAACGTAATTATGGACAACATTGAACAGATCCTTCGACGGTTTCCCAAAAGAGACACATCTTCATTAAGCGGCCATGCAACCCCTTCAAGGTACAAGTAAATTTTTATTTTCCATTATTTTAAGGATTGATAGATGCAGATGTTGTAGATAAATGGTTGAATCTTCTCGAAGGGTATTTTTTGGTCCACAATTTTTCCGACAGGGAAAAGATTACTTTTGGAAAACTCAAGGCCATCCCCCATGTTAAGGACTGTTGGGATACTTACTCAGATCAAAGGGACATAGATAAATCTACAATATTTGTGGTCTCCCCAACATGGGATTCCTTCAGAGATGTCATTAAATAAAAATACTACCATACTGGCAACTACGAGGACCAGTACATAAAATGGACCACGATGCGTCAGGAAAGGGACTAGATAGGACTAGATTTCACCAATATTTTCCATACCATGCACACCAAATTGGGTATCAAAGACTCTAAATGATGTCTAGTTCTCAAATAACGTGTTTGTATGAAATATGCATTAAAAAAAATGGAGTTTATGGACATTGCATCATTAGGTGCGACTTATAGATATGTTGTTAATATCGAGCAAAAAAATAATCAGAAGAGGAGAGAGTTTGGATCTGCAAACTCCTCACAACTGAATCAAGGAAAAGGCGGCCCAAACCCACAAAAAAGGGACAAAGAAAAGATGGTTTCTCTCAGTACAACTATTCCAAGATGCAACCCAAGAAAGGTAATGAGAAGATGAAGAAGGACACCAGAAAATGGTGTGAATACCATAAAATCCCTTGTAACAACACCGAAGAATGTCTCTCCAAGAAGTCACTGGTGGCCAAGGTAAAATATTCTGAGTTAGAGGCAGATTATGACTCCAAATCAAATCCATAAAGTGGTAATTTGATCATTGATGTCGAAACTAGTTCCATGATCGTTATCATGGAAGTCTAACCAAGAAAACTAAAAGAACCGAAGGAAGGGGAATGCCTCTTTCACTCACAAATGTGGGTAAAGGGAACTCCACTTCATTTCATTGTTGATAGTGGTAGTCAGAAGAACCTGATTTCAATAGAGGTCATCATGCAGCTAGACTTGTCGATAACACCACACCCACAACCCTACACCATCGACTAGCTTCACCAAGGACGATATCTCTGTGTCAACCAACAATGTTGTATTACCTACAGCATGAAGCCCTTCAAAGACGAGGTATTGTGTGATATTTCTCTCCTTGAAGTTTGTGATCTTTTAGGCCAACCATATTTATGGAAGTGACATGTTGTGTATGAATCTAGACCCCACAGTGTTATTATTACTTTGGGTAGACAATTGTACATGATACCAGAGGTAGTGTCGCCTATCGCTATTTCTTTAATCTTTGCTAAGAGATGTAGTAATGTCATTTTGCGGACCAGGAAGTTCATCTTCTTTGTTATCCATGCTCACAATAAGAATAAGGTCTCCACCACATCTGTGACCTCTACACAGAGCCTGTCTTTGCAGCAAAATCAAGTGGACAGGATTGTGGAAGAGTACAGAGACATATTCTCCTCATTCATTGGGGTACTAATGCACTGCCAAGTCAATCATCCAATTGATCTAAACCCCGATGCCCCGCTGTCTAATGGACTAGTCTATCATCGCTCATTGATGGAAAATAACGAAATCAAGCACTAGATCCAGGAGCTGCTTCAAAAGGGGCACATATGACCTAGCTCCTCCCCTTGCAAAACCCTGATTGTGTTGGTGTAGAATAAATATGGGACCTTGAGGCTCTGTATTGATTACAGATAACTAAACAAAATCTCATTCATGAACCGATACCCAATTCCCCTAATTGATGACCTTCTTAACCAACTCCAGGGGGGAAAATGTCTTCAATAAGATTGACCTAAATTTTGGCTACCACCAAGTTCCCATCAAACCAGATGATCTATGGAATACCACTTTCAAATCTAAAGAAGGTCTCTTCAAATGGTTGATCGTGCCCTTTGTCTTAACAAATCCACCAACAACTTTCATGAGATTGATGGATGATGTATTGAGACCCTTCACCAACTCTTTTTTGGTGGTATATCTAGATGACATCCTCATCTTCAACAAAACCTGGGAGGAACACATGCAACATATTCAGTAGGTTTTGGGCACTCTGCGGAAACACAAGCTATATGCCAACTTGGAAAAATGCTCCTTTGGCATGAACAGGGTCCAATACCTGGGATAGATTGTTGATGATCATGGGGTACATGTGGATCCATCTAAGATCAAA